>CATIWQ010361285.1:0-40969 GCA_949673415.1 Euphorbia schlechtendalii
TATTCAACAAATCCGCTCTTGCAACAATTTAGCAGATTTATTTACCAAGACTTTACCTTCCTCAACTTTCAAGAAACTGGTTTATAGCATTGGAATGCGTCGTCTTAAAGATCTTCAGTCAACTTACGAATAGAGGGAGTAAACACTGTACTCTTTTTCTCTTAACTAAGGTTTTTATCCTACTGGGTTTTTCCTTGGTAAGGTTTTTTTAATGAGGCAGTGTCTCATTCGCAAAATGTATGCATCAAAGGGGGAGTGTTGAAAATTTGATGCGTCGTTAGCCGCCAAATACTATGTGGCTACTATGCAAATACTATGCGACTACTATGCAACATTATGTTGCAGGGCCTACATCATTAATATTTGATGTATTATGTTTCCTTATTATTTACGATTTATGCCATTGAGTTTTCCTAGAAATAGGATTCAATTTTTCTTATTCATTACATCTCAGAGATAAAAAATAAAATCTCTCTCATATTCTCTCCATGCTTCTTTTCTTATAGCTATAATATTCTTGCAGTTATATTTTATTTCCAACAGTTTTATCGTTATGTATACTTATGTATTTATTGGTATTTTCATAAACTAACAAGAAGTAACAAGGAAAAGGAAATCGTAGTTGTCTACGAATACTTACCGAGTTGCATCTTTGATTTAGAGAATTTAACGTTGCTCTTATAGGAACAAACAAGTTCAATATTTTGTTTTATGTGGTAATATGCTGTGCTTTTTTGTTAAGAATCTGAAAAATCATTGTACCATATTTTGGCAAATTGCCGTGTTATACTACAGTTATAGGAAGCTTATCCATTGGCTTCATTACAGAAAAGTTCAGAGTACAGCAACACTATTTAAGAGGGGCGGAGATGGCGTGAAATATTATATTAAGGACTAAGTTCAAAATACTTTATCCTTACATGCTAGCATTGGACTGCCTATATTATTTACTACCCCTTTTTTTAACAAGTGTCTTTTTAAACCATGGGACTTGCTTTAGTGACTACAACTTTCTTCCAAAGCAGAGAAAGAAGTTGAAGGTCTTGGGTTTGAGCCTCAGTAACTAAAAATTTGAATGAACCTAATTCCTAAAAAACAAGTGTCTTTGTAGATTCTTGTAATTTTTTTTTAAATAAGTGTAATTTTCAAATTTCAATCCACATATTTAAATAATATATCTATTTCACCCTTATTTAATCCACATTAAAAATGATAAAAATAATAAATTTCCAATTATATTTCAAAAGAATAAAAGTTATGGGTAAATAAGTATTTTAATGTTTTTATTTTTTTGATAAATATAAATTTTTGAAGAGGTTAGGTTCCATAGACGAGGCTTATTAAAGAAAGGGAGGGAATACTATTTTTCTGTCTAATTCAATTCCAATGCTCTTATTTTTAAATGTCTTGTATTGTGTTTGCAGCTAGTAAATCAATTTAACTAGCTTATAGCATCTTGAATTCTACAATGATGTGACATGTAGAATAGATAATCATATTGATGAGGTGTTAAAATGGACAAGACAATAAAAAAATGATCACAATAAGTATCTATTTGAGTGTGAATTATATTTTTTCAAAATATAATAATAATAAAAATATCATATTAATTATAAAATAACTCTCTTTACTAAAATATTGTATAATTAATGATTTATTTTTTATTTGTAGACAATGTTTATAATTAATGATGATACATCATGTTAAAAAATGAACGAACAAATTATTGGAGATGTATTTTTCAACTAAATATCCATTTATATATTTATGTATCAAGAAGTTCAATGAAAAAGCACTGGTTTAAAAATCCCCACCCGGGTCCGCCTAGGCGCTATTTTAAGGGTCACCGCCTGGTTACGCCTAGCGCCTAAACTCTACTGACTAGCGCCTAAGTTCGCCTAGGCCCCGATTTATCCCCGCCTAGACCTCGATTCATCTTCGACTGTCCGACTAGCACCTAGCGTTTTTTAAAACACCGTGAAAAAGACAAACCATTAAAGATGGCTCTTACCAAACCACGAATTAAGGCACAAACTAACGTGTTGCTCAAGTGCCTCAAAGGTCACAACCAACCACCGTACCCCAATTATTTCCAGATTAGTACAGTTGACCTTAATTGATTACTTTTATAATCGTAATTATTGTCATACTTCCTGTAGACTACGCATAACAATTATATACATATACCATTCTCATTTCAACTTCATTCAATTCAACCCCAAAATTTTCAATTTTCTTCAACATTATATGGCAAGAGACAAGAAGAACCACACAAAGCTCAATCAAGGCCAAAAACAGAATCTATGGCCGGATCTTCCAAAGCGGCTCATTGATTTATTAGCAAGGAACTCGCTAATGAAAGATGTACACTCTAAAGGTGTCACAAAGTCATGGAGAACACATTCAAGAAAATGCAGATCCAATTCCCTTACTCCCCCATGGCTTGAACTGGCTATAGATTACGAAAATGATCAGAGCGAAACTCATACCTTCAACATACCATTTAAAGTTGGTTGCTTTTGGTACTGGTATCGCGATCGCCCAAAGGCCTAATGTGGCCTCTGGTCACTATTTCCTTGGCTGCTCACAGGGTTTACTCATAGCGAAAAGATTTTTAGATTCGTCGGATTACACTCTTTTGGATCCATATCCCTATTTCAGTGGATGGAACATCCCGTCTTGGGATGTTAAGGTTCCATTTCTATCTGCTGCTCTCTCTGCCTACCCTTTGACGAAACAAGGTAGGCGAAGCCAAGAAAAGAAATCTGTTGTAATTGTTTTGACAGGGGTTTCCCGCCCAGCATTTGTGTATCACAGGATATGGGAAGGAGGTCAAGGATGGATAAAAAATGATTGCGAAACGGTTGATCCACATTATTGTGACCCGAATCGAAAAGACCATTTTATCCGATTCGGTAATGGGATTTGGTTGAAGGAAAAGTTTTATGCTTTGAGCATACAAGGGACCGTTGCGGTTATTGAAGATATAGGGAATGATGTTAGAATCACAGCAATGGGTAAAAGAGTTGTTCCTAGCGTTGCTTCATTGCATTATAGAGAATGTTTGGTCGAATTCGGAGGGAAGATTTTGGTGGTGTTTCTTGTATCGAAAAATAGTGTAAATAAGGTGGATTATGTGGAAGATCATGAGCTTAATAGTGATGAACTTAGTTGGATTAAGAAGGAAAAATTGGGGTATTTGATATTGTTTTTGGGTGTTCATTGTTGCGTTGGAGTTTCCGCCACAAGAGTTGGATGTAGGAAAAATTGCATTTATTTTAGCATCAGCAACCATGATGGTTGGTGGGTCTATGATATGGAAACTTGCATATTTTCTAATCTAGGGACTACGAAATTTCTAGATTGGATTGATTCACATCAAGATAAATTATTACACAGTATGTAAGTGCGAGATGTTTCATACACCAGACTGTCTTAATTTGCTCATACTAATAAGAGAAGTCAAAATCAACCAATAGATCTAAATTTTATATGCAACTAATAAGTGATAATGATATGTTTTAATAATTGTAATTACTGATTGTTTTTCTATGCCAATATGTATAAAAGGAGAATGTTGAACATCATATCTATGATATAAAAATTTGTTATATGTAATTATAATTGGATGTATTTTGAAGAGTCATAGGATTAAAAAAACAAAATTGTGTTGGCAGTTGAATCAAATTCATCTACTAATCAATGAAAACAATAAAAATAAGAATTAACATACGAGCTAATTCAATTTTTAGATCCATATTATTTGTTGGGCTTGGATTTATAGTACTAGTGGGCTTGATTCAATATGTATTCTACAAACATCTAAATCAGGTCCAACTCATTTTAAGCGATCACTCTCTCAAACTAATAGACTCAGCCTTACCATTCATATCAAACTTACAATTTAATTAACGAATTAAAAGAAATTTTACAAATAGTAGAAAAAAATCCATAAAGTAATCTGATTTTTTATTTTGTTATCTAGCTTGACAAGTCCGGCTCTAGCTAGGCTGTCCAATGAATTGGTGCAAAAGAATGTAGGCTTCATAGCATTTGTTGTGTTTGGTGGGAGTAAACTAATATCAAAGTGGCTATGCAAGTCATAAACTAAAATGATGCTCAAGTTCATTAATACTCCCTTTTTTTCTAATGAAGCTGAGGTTGGGCAGCTCCAAAATTAAATAAAAAAAAATCCTATGAAAAAAGTATAAAAAAAGAAAAGTAAGATAAGACACAAAGGTTAGAAAAAGTATAAATTCTCAATTAGGAGAATATTTATCTAATTTTTTACGATCTCGTTGAACTTCCTCTTTAGCAACTGTAATTAAATTCCTTTTTTAATAGCAAGTTTATATAGTGATTAATGTTGGATTAGTATAGTTGACTTCAATAAAAAAATTTTGTCTTAAACATAATTAGGATATTCAATCGCATACTCATGCAACTTTAATCGATTCAATTACAAAATAACCAAAACTTTATTTAACACAAAAGAAATACAAGTTGTGGGCGGATTTTCCACCACAACTAATGGATCAAATAGCCAGAAATTCATCGCTAATGAAATATGTGTAATCAAAAGGAGTCACGATTTATGGAGTGCAGAATCAAGAAAATGCAGATAAATTAATGTTGTAACACCACATCTTTAACATACAATTGGGAGCTATATCCATGGCCCGACGGATAGCACATCCAACCTTTTGATGCTAAAGTTCTATATTTTATTTGTTGCTAATCTCCGCCTACCCGACCCCACAAATTCCACAAGAAGCTAATTCATCCGTTGAGACGTCTAATCATCTGCTCGAATGATTTCTAGAGTCAATCAGGCATGGCAAGACATCTGGGTCGCATGGATATGACCGAATTTGGAATTCCTCATTGAACAACAAGACACTTCACGAAACTGAATTTTTAGTGGCAAAATTATTTTCCCCACTAAGAGTTTTAATTGGCTAACTTTTATTTCCCCACAAATGTACTCATTTTAGTGGTCCATGTTTGAATTTCACAACATTTTATATATTCTTTTGTGGTGAAATAAAAAATTGCCAATTACAGGACCAACACTAATACATATTTTGCCCGTAACTTTTCACTTTTATCATTTCCAACTTTCATTTTTCTCTAGTAACATGCCTAACTTGGAAAAAACGCACCCAACATTTTCCTTATGTTTTTTTAGTCAATGCATGCATTTCACGCTCATTGATAGACGCGCACGTTATTTTTGTCAGAACAAAAAAATAATATTTATTCTTTTCTTTTCCTTCAAACGGGCCGTGAGTGGACGATGTTCCGAATGGGCCTTTACCGAGCGGGTCAGGTTTTATCGATTGTTCGGGGCATATGCTACTTTCGAGACATATTTAACAATTTAGGATATATAGCTACTTTTCAGGACATGCCGATGATTTCTTCCCATTAAACTCATTCCAAATAAGAGTCAAGCTACTTCCGGAATAATTTAAAAGGTTTAGGAATCTAAATTCTTAAACTTATAATATTTTATTATTAAACTAACAAAAAGAATAACAAAACAAAAACTAAACATAATAAAAAAGTAAAAAGTAATAATATTTTATTCAATTCCTCAAAAAAATATTTTATTCAATCTCTCAAAATGGATATGGAGAACCCCATTTTCGGGATATACTGTATGGGGAATGGTGGACCAGACCATTCTCCATATTCATTCCCCATTTTGAGGAATTCCCTAAAATGGGGAACCATTGGAGTTGCGTCAAGCTCAACTATTTTTCTGATTTTTCGTTCTCCAAATTCCATTTTGGGGGATTTACAGTGTTTTTTCTCCAATCATCTTCTCTATTTTCCATTCCCAAAATCAAATTCACTTTAATATAATAATATTTTATTATTAAACTAATAAAAACAAAAAAAAATAAAAACAAAAAACAATAAAAAAGCAAAAAGTAATATTATTTTATTTAATTCCTCTAAAAGTAATAAAATTTTAATCAATACCCCAAAATGGGGAATGAATCATTTCTCATATTTGGGGAACACTATTTTGGTGATATACTAAATGAGGAATGGTTGGACTTGACAATTTCTCATATTTATTCCTCATTTTTAGGAATTCCCAAAAAATAAAGAACCATTGGAGTTGCCCTTTTAACATTTTTAAAAGATAGTGAATTCTACAGTGATGTGACATGTAGGATAGACAATCAATCATATCGATGAGATGGTAAAATAGATGAAACAGTAAAAAAAGATCACAATAAATTATCTATTTGAATGTATTACATTTTTTTTTCAAAATATAATAATAATAAAAATATCATATTAATTACAAAATAACTCTCTCTCTATTAAAATAATATATAATTAATGATTTTAGTAAATATATATGTAAAATATATGTATTGATGTTCATTGATAACCATAATAAATCTTCATTAGTATTATGTAACTTATGTGTTTACATTTCCATGTGTTAATTTATAAATAGGAACTTGTATACATGAATAAGATGAAGAATAATGAAATTCTATGTCACTTACTTCTCTCCATATTTCTTATTGCCTATTTCTCTATATATTTATGTTATATGTATATTCTTGTTATTCATTTTATTTATAACACTTTATCAATAGAAGTTTTCTTTTTCTATTAATGCCAACAAGAAAATATTGAAATATGATCCATGGGGAAGTCAATATTATCTATCTTCGATTCTATTATTATTATTATTATTATTATTATTATTATTATTATTATTATTATTATTATTGTTGTTGTTGTTGTTGTTGTTGTTGTTGTTGTTGTTGTTGTTGTTGTTAGTTATCTACATATGTATATTTCAAATAATTTTGTTGATAGATTTATGCATGTAAGGATGGTGTTTCCTTCCACAATATTTGATTGGATTCAAGACACTTGGTAACATCTATGGTGACTTCTTTTTGTATTGTTTATTGAATTTAATTTGAGTTACAATGAATATTGAATGTTGTAATATTTTAAGAAAGATTGAAACTGTAATAGTCGACTATTGAAAATCCCGAAGATCTTTGAAAAAGTTAAAAGTAAATATATTACAATTTGTTTATAATATGAATAATGTAGAATTATTGGGATTAAAGCTGAACATCTTATAGCACATGTTCACACTCAAATTGGTATTGTAGAACCATATATTAAATGTTTATTGCATGATAAATTATTATGCGAACATCAAATAATAAAGTGAGAAATGCAATATTGTGCAACAATTTTCATAATTAATACAAAAAATTTATGATGATTATTTCTCCTACAATAGCTTTTGGTTACGAGCCTAATGTTTCTTGTTTAAGATTTTTAATCATGATATATACATGCCTATAACTTTATTATAATAGACCATAATGGATCATCAAAAGAGATTAGATTTTATGTTAGATATGAATTACTATTAATATTTAAGTATCTTGAGCCTTTAAAATACAATATCCCAAGATTTGCAAATTGTCAAATTTGATGGAAGCATTTTTCCGAAATTAAGGGAAGAAAATACAAAAATAATTTTGGAAAAGTCAAATTAATATAATACTTCATCATCAATTATCATTGAAATTCTTGAAGAATAAATTAACAATGATGCTATATAACATGCATGAAGCGTGATAACCAATTGGTTTACAAGATAAAAATCCTCGAGTTTTGTCGACAATTAAGATAATATCATTGAGGATAAATTAATGTACTAATATATAAATACACTTCTTGTAGAAGTAGCGGCACTTGAAGTGAAAACTCCCGAAGTTGTTGAAAATGATAAATTATATTAATACTAGTAAAAAATGGAATGAATATAAAATTATTATCGACCATAATTTACATGTAACACTGTAATGAGATAATGATTAAATTAGTTAGTTCAAGTACATTTATTCTCTTGGAAAATAAAATTTTTCGAACCTATAGTTCGAATATCAAAAGAGGTAAAACCAATGAGTTATATATTATTTTCTTTATCTCTATATTTTATATTGTCAATTTTTTTTGTTTATATTATTTCTTATTCATATTATTTCATAGAATTGAAAATATCCATTTATTATTTAAAGCAAATGAGCATGCATGTGATAAATCGGTAGACAAAGAAAATATGATGACAATTTATAAAGATAATCCAGTCTGCACCGCGTAGCTCAAGGGTGACTATATTAAACGAGATAAAACCAAACACATTTCATGCAAATTCTTTTTATGCCATAATCTGATGAAGACCGATCAATTGACATCTTAAAATTTAGATCAAGTGACAATCCAGCAGATATTTTTAATAAGTCACTATATATTTCTATCATCAAAAGACATGCACATAATATCGGAATATGTCAGCTCAAGAATATGTCTTGAACATTGCATTTTTGAGGGGAAGTAAAACTGAAAATGAATATTGTACTCCTTTTCCTTCGCTAAGTTTTTGTCCCACTTCCCTAGCAAGATTTTGACGAGGGATATTCATATCGCATAATTGTATTCATGCGAATAGGAAAAGTAAACATTGCACTCATTTTCTCTTAACCAAAGGTTTTGTCCCACAAGATTTTCCTTGGTAAGGTTTTTAACGAGGCAGTGTCCCGTTCACGAAAATGGACATCAAAGGGGATGTGTTGTAAATATATATGTATCGATGTCCATTGATAACCATAATAAATCTCCATTAGTAATATGTAACTTATGTCTTTACATTTCCATGTGTTAATCTATAAATAAATAGAGACTTGTATACATGAATAAGATGAAAAATAATGAAATTCTATGTCACTCACTTTTCTCCATATTTCTTACTGCCTACTTCTCTATATATTCATGTTATATATATATGCTTGTTACTCATTTTATTTATAACATGATTTCATATTTTATTTGTAAACAATGTTGATAATTAATGATGACACATCATATTAAAAAGTCAATGGACAAGCTACTGGAGAGGTGTTTTTCAACTACATATCTATTTATATGTTTATGTATCAAGAAGTTCAATTAAAAAGATAAACTACTAAAGATACTTCTTAACAACCAACAAATTAAGTTACGAACTAACGTGTTGCTCAAGTGCCTAAAAGGTTAGAACCAACCACTATACCCCAATTATTTCCAGATTAGTGCAGTTGACCTTAATTGATTACTTTTATAATCTTAATTATTGTCATACTTCTTGTAGACTACGCATAACTATTATATACATATACCATTATCATTTCAACCCCAAAATTTTCAATTTTCTTCAACATTAATCATGGCAAGAGACAAGAAGAACCTCACAAAGCTCAATCAAGGCCAAAAACAGAATCTGTGGCCGGATCTTCTACAGCAGCTCATTGATTTATTAGCAAGGAACTCGTCGCTAATGAAAGATGTACACTCTAAAGGTGTCACAAAGTCATGGAGAACACATTCAAGAAAATGCAGATCCAATTCCCTTACTCACCCATGGCTTGAACTCGCTGTAGATTACGAAAATGATCAGAGCGAAACTCATACCTTTTACATACCATTTAAAGTCGGTTGCTTTTGGTATTGGGATCGCCAAAGGCCTAGTGTGGCCTCTGGTCACCATTTCCTTGGCTGCTCACAAGGTTCACTCATAGCGAAAAGATTTTTTGATTTGTTGGATTACACTCTTTTGGATCCATATCCCTATTTCGGTGGACTGAACATCCCCGTCTTGGGATGCCAAGGTTCCATTTCTATCTGCTTCTCTTTCTTCTTATCCTTTGACAACACAAGGTAGGCAAAGTCAAAAAGAGAAACCAGTTGTAATTGTTTTGACAGGGGTTTCTCGTCCAGCATTTGTGCATTACAAGTTGTGGGAAGACGATCGAAGATGGGTGAAAAATGATAGCGAAATGGCTGATCCCATATTGTTGTGACCCGAATTGGAAAGATCATTTGCTTCGATTTAGTAATGGGATATGGTTGAAGGGAAAGTTTTATGCTTTGAGCCTACAAGGAACCATTGCTGTCTTTGAAGACAAAGGCAAGGATGTTAGAATCACAGCAATAGGTAAAAGAGTTGTTCCTGGTGTTTCTTCATTACATTATAGAGAGTGCTTGGTCGAATTCAGGGGGAAGATTTTGGTGGTGTTTCTTGTATCGAAAAATAGTGTAAATAAGGTGGATTATGTGGAAGTTCATGAGCTTAATAGTGATGAGCTTAGTTGGATTAAGAAGGAAAAATTGGGGGATTTGATATTGTTTTTGGGTGTTCATTGTTGTGTTGGAGTTTCACCCACAAGAGTTGGATGTAGGAAAAATTGCATTTATTTTAGCTCAGCAATGGTGATGGTTGGTGGGTCTATGATATGGAAACTTGCATACTTTCTATTCGAGGTACAACTAAATTTCTAAATTGAATTGATCCACAACAAAATACATTATTATACAATATGTAAATGCGAGATGCTTCATGCACCAGACTGTTTTAATTTACTCATGCTAATAAGAGAAGTCAAAATCAACCAATAGGTCTAGATATTATCTAAATTTTATATGCAACTAATGAGTGATAATGATATGTTTTAATAATTGTAATTACTGATTGTTTTTCTATGCCAATATGTATAAAAGGAGAAAGTTGAACATCATATATTTATGTTATAAAAACATGTTATATGTAATTATGATTGGACGTATTTAGAAGAGTCATAGGATTAAAAAAAACAAAATTGTGTTGGCAGTTAAATCAAATTCATCTACTAATCAATGAGTACATTAAAAATAAGAATTAACATACGAGCTAATTCATGTTTTAGATCTATATTATATGTTGGGCTTGGATTTATAGTACTAGTGGATATCAGGTCCAACTCATTTTAAGCGATCACTCTCTCAAATTAATAGACTCAGGCCTTACCATTCAGATCAAACTTACAATTTAATTAACGAATTAAAAGAAATTTTACAAATAGTAGAAAACAATCCATAAAGTAATCTAATTTTTTATTTTGTTATCTAGCTTGACAAGTCCGGCTCTAGCTAGGCTGTCCAATGAATTGGTGCAAAAGAATGTAGGCTTCATAGCATTTGTTGTGTTTGGAGCGAGTAAACTAATATGAAGTATTTATACAAGCCATAAACTAACATGTTGCTCAAGTGCACTAATCCTCCATTTTTTTAACGAAGTTGGGGCCGCGATAACCGACTCCAAATTTATTAAATACAAAACAAATATCCTATGAAAAAAGAAAAGAAAAGAAGAAAGGTAAGACACAAAGGTTCATCAAGATTAAAAAATGTACTCTTAATTAGGGAAAATATTTATCTGACTTTTTATGATTTCGTTGAAATTGCTCTATAGTAGACATAAATAAATTCTTCTTTTTGAATAACTAATTAATGCGCATACTCATGCAACTTCAATAGATTCAGCCACAAAATCATCCAAATTTTATCTGACACAAAAGAAACACAAGTTGCGGTTGGATTTTCCACCACAATTGATGGATCAAATAGCCAGATGCTCATCACTAATAAAATATGTGTACTCAAAAGGAGTCACAATTCATGGAGAATGGAATCAAGAAAATGCAGATCCAATTAATGCTCTAATACCACATCTTCAACATACAATTTAAGATAGTTTGTGTGTGGTACTGTTGCAGCTAAAGGCCGAATCTCGACAGAGAATTAACTAAACCAGCTTCAGATTCATCATTACATATACTTTGGGATCTATATCCATAGCCCGACGGGTAGCACATCCAACCTTTTGACACTACGGTTCTATATTTTATCTGCTGCTAAATTCTGCCTACCCGGCCCCACGAATTTCGCAAAAACCTAATTCATCTGTTGATACATTTAATCATCTGCTCGAATGATTGCTATAGTCAATCAGGCAAGGAAAGACATCTAGGTGGCATGGATGCACGACCGGATTTGGATTTAGGTAATTGAACAACAAGACACTTAATGAAACTAAATTTTTAGTGACCAACTTATTTTCTCCACTAAGAGTTTTTATTTGGCAAACTTTTATTTTCCCACAACAATCGTACTCATTGTAGTTTTCGAAGATTGAATTACACAACAATTTATATATTCTTTATTGGTAAAATAAAATTTTCGCCAACAAAAGGAACAACATAATGGCAAAAATCTAGCTTATAGTGGGGAAATATTTTTGCTTAATACATATTTTTACTCTTAAACTTGGTAATTTTTCATTTTTACTACCCTCAACTTCCATTTTCCTCTGTTAACATCTTTAATTTGGCAAAAATGCACCCAACAGCCCCTCATGTTATTTTAGCCAACGTGTGCATGTCACGCTCGCTGATAGGGGCGTAAGTTGTTTTTTTCAGAATAAAAAATAATATTTATTCTTTTCTTTTTCTTCAAACAGACATATATTATAAAGCGAAGAAAAAAGTTTAAAGTTCCTAATCCTTAAACATAACAATCCATCTCTTCATCTCTCAAATTAGGTTTTCAATTTCTTCTCTCCAAAACAATTACATTAGTTGTGAAACAAATTTTCACTTCATCGTTTCCTGCTATGGAATCAGGTTTGGGTTTGAGCGGAATTGAAATTCAAACATGCTACTGCGGAGAAATTGCAAATGTGAAGGCTGTTAGAGAAGTTGGAAATAAATATGATAAATAAATATTTATATAAATATTATATATATTCTTTGATAAGAGAAAACAAAAAAAAATGTTAGTAAACCGAATTATAATATATTAAGAATATACCAAAATAACCTTTCAACTGCTATTAAAAGAGATGATTACGTTGAGGCCCGAATCGGTTTCTTTAAGATAGATTTTGCCCCGTATGGTAAACCGTCTCCTAGGATACAACAACAGATGTTTGTCGAACACAACCGAGTGTAAAATATTATCACCGTATGACAACTATGAACCTAAAGAACAAAAGCTAATTGAAAATATATTAGCAAAGAAATGGAAAAACAAATAAGGATTTCATATAATTTAATTTGTGTTATATCTAGTCATCCAAATGCATGCTACATATAGCAAAGTGTGTAACACGAAGTACACACAAAATTTGAATGAATTCATATGTTTCAAAATTAAAGAAAGAAAAAGAAACATACAACCAAATTAATAGTAATTGATTATATACGTTTTCTTATATATTAACTATTTCTTTTATTTAATTTACAACAATCCTCCACATAAAAGAAAATAGGAAAATAAAAGACTTAATTCGGTGATAGAATTCTACATTAGTTATTTGCATAGGATAGCTGGACTATAATCCTTGAACTTACCCTGGTTGACTAGTATATGCAATCTCCTTGAACTATTCTACTGTTTATGTAAACGATGATATACTTCACACAAATACTAAATCAACTCGGTTTTGGTTCTCAAGGTCGTTTTCGTTATGGTCAAACATTTCTTGGTTCTGCAAGAGTTTTAGATAACTAAGCCCCATTAGCTTCCGTTGAAGTGACCTCACTTCACTCTCATATAGGTGATCTCTTTTGCTCAATATTTAGATGCACAAAAAATTCATTAGAAGCATGTTGCTTAACCTTAACTCGTTTTTGTCACTGTTTACATCACAGGAATAGACATGGACCTCATAAGGTCTATGCAATTAGGTTATCCCATTGAACCAAGATCTTGGGATCTTCAGCCAAACATGTTTGAGTTTTCCTTCACAAAGCACCTTAATATTCATGGGCTTTAGTCCCATTCCATTAGATGCCTTTTCAACTTGATCTTTGTTTAACCCTTTGGTTAGCGGATCCGCAATCTATCCTTTGATCCTGCATAATCAACAGAGAAAATTAGAGTTGAGATCAGTTGTCTAACGGTATTATGTCGACGACGCATGTGTCTCGACTTACCATTATACATAACACTTTGTGCTCTTTTAATCGTTGCTTGATTATCACAATGCACACAAATTGCGGGAACAGACTTAGGCCATTCTAGTATATATCCTCTAAGAAGTTACGTAGCCATTCGAATTCTTCTCCAGTTTTATCCAAAGCTACAAACTCAGCTTCTATTATAGAGCGAGTAATAATTGTTTTCCTTGAGGATTTCCATGACACTCATCCTCCTCCTATAGTGAAAACATACACTTGTACCTTTAGAATTCTTAATGTCAATTATCCAACTAGTATCAAAATATGCTTCTAGTACATTAGGTTCTCTTGTATAGTGTAGTCCATAGTTACATGTATATTGTAAATACCTTAGTATTCTTACAGTGTTCCAATGGATTTTACCAGGATTACTCGTAAATTAGCTTAAACTACTTACGGTATAAGCAATATCGGACCTTGTACAACTTGTAAGGTACATAAGACTGTATATGAACCTTGCATATTTCACTGGTTCTATGCATTCACCTTTGTTCTTAGACAAGTGTAGACTAACAGCTAATGGTGTTTTAGCTATACCAATATCACCCTTGTTAAACTTGTGAAATATTTTGTCTACACTGTGTGACTATGTTAATATGAGACCATTAAGTGAACATTTAATTTGAATGCCCAAAATTACATCCGCTAGTGCCATATCTTTCATGTCAAATCTAGAATTCAACATATTCTTGGTATCTTTTACCATCTTTTCATTACTTCCAACAATGAGTTTGTCATCCACATACAAACATAGAATAACAAATCCTTCACTTGTATTTTTTACATATATACATTTACCACATTCATTTATATGATATCCACTAGCCATCATGGCATCATCAAATTTCTTATGTCATTGCTTTAAACCATATAAAGATTTCACCAATTTACAAGCTTTCTTTTCTTGACCTGGAGCTACACAACCCTCAGATTGTTCCATGTATATTTCTTCTTCGAGATCTCTATTAAGAAAAACAGTTTTCTCATCCATTTGATTTACTTCAAGATTTCGTAAAGCGAAAATTGCAAGTACCATCCTAATGAAAGTTATTCTCGACACTGGAGAATATGTATCAAAGTAATCGAGGCCTTCTTTTTATCTATAACCTTTTATGACTAAATGATCCTTGTACTCATCAATTGTTCAATCAACTTTTAGCTTACGTTTGAAAATCCATTTAGAACTTAGTGGCTTAGTTCATTTTGTAATATGGAATCAATTTCACTTTTTATGGCTTCTTTCCATAGATGACTTTCAGTAGAGCTTATAGCTCCTTTATACGTTTGAGGTTATAATTCAATCATATATGTTAAGAAGTCCAGATCATATGATTTTTCAATCCTTGTCCTCTTACTTCTTCTAAGTTCTTCCTCATGATCCGTTTCATTCTCTTCTTGAGAATTTTGATCATCTTCTTCAATCATTGATCGAAGATTGTCATTGTTATCAACATCTTGATGATAAACTTAACTATCACTTTCAATAAGTTCACGGGATCTTTTGAATCTTGAATTTTTATACATTTCCTTACATGGAAACATGTCTTCAAAAAATGAAGCAACCTTTGATTCTATTTAAGTGTTCTTGTGTATTTCTGGGTTTTTAGATTCATACACAAGAAATTGATATGCATTACTATTCTCAGCATATCCAATGAAAATACAATCCACTGTTTTTGGACCTATTCTCAATCATTTAGATAATTGAGAAATTACCTTCGCAAGACACCTTATATGAAGGTTTTCTACCCTTCCATAATTCATATGGAGTTTTGTCTTGTTTCTTACGTGGTATCTTATTCAAAAGATAATTTTTTGATATTACATCATCACCCCACAAGTTTTGTGGTAAACCAGAACTAGTTAACATTGCATTCACCATTTCGTTGAAAGTACGATTTTTGCATTCAGCTACTCCATATGATTGAGGAGAGTAAGGTGGTGTTACTTCATGAATAATTTCATTTTAGGAGCAAAACTCACTGTGAGCATGGGATTTTGTACCAGCTTGTGTGTTCAATGATGACGGCTTTTCAGGATATTTATCCTCGAATCACACTTTTTTCTACCGTCCGATGATCTTCAAATGGGAGTCTTCCTCGTCGCTGAATTTAAAAGAATTTTAATTTAGAAACTAGTTAAAAAAATATAAAAGTACATAAAAAATTTCAAAAACACCATTGAAAACCAGATCCGGAGCCTGCCTCGCCGATCGACGAGGCACGGCTCCCTAGAAAGCCTGGCGCGAACCTCGCCAGACCCTAGCGAGGTACACTTGGGGTTTGGCAAACCTCACCAGACCTTGACGAACTTCGCCAAACCATGGCGAGCTCGCCAGACCCTCTGGCGAGGTAGGCCTGGCCAAACTGTCAACCTCTCTGGCTAGCTCGCCAAACTTTTTGGCTATCCCGCCAAACATTTTTACCTTTTTTGGATTTTCCTGGATTTTTCTATAAATAGTCGGACATTTTTGGATTGAAGGGGGCTTGAAATTTCAGATAAAAAAAACACTGACAAATACAATAAAAATACTTTCTTTTCTTCTAACATTTTCTTGGATCCAAAACACTTTTGGATTCCAAACTTCTTCATTTTTAAAATAAAATTTCTTCATTTTTTTTTCTTCAAATATCCTCAAATATTCTCAGGTCTAAAATAAATTTAGAACCCAAGTCTGATTATCATTTGGATAAATAAACACGTATTTTTCAATTAAACTACAATTACATCAATAAGAACGAGGAACGCTCCCGGGGATCGAACGGATATACCGAAGTGGATTCATACCGCAAGGGTAAGCCTTTGAGTTCCTAGAACTGTGAATTCTGAGCTCATCATCTGCTTCATCTCTTTCTAATTTTTTTTATTTGTGAACCTAGGAATTATTTTATTTATTATTGTAAATGTTGTAATTATTCTCTCCATCTCAATCTTCTATTTTATTTCTTTTTAATTTTTATGTTAGAATATCCCAACAAAGGGAATTAAAATTATTCCCGGATAATAGACCTCACCTTTTACCATGCGGTCATTTTCACTAATAAAATTGACCAACGTACGTGTAAATAAAAATGAATTATTTTTATTTAAATTAACAACTTTAAAATCTTTGATGTTTTAATTAGGCCACACAGGCCTCGCAAAAATCAAATCGAACGTATGCGATATTCCTTGCGCTAACCTTTGTGGATGCATGTTAGATTTATGTTTAAGATTTTAATTTTCCTTTGGGTGTCGCAATTTCATTTTTTTAGGAAATGTAATTAATAGGTTAGTGGGCAGTTGCGTCCCCCGATTTTCGGAAGCCTTGTAATCTTTATTTTTCGCATTTATTTTTCACATTTACTTACTGCTTTGTGGATGGTTTATTATTTCACCTTGTGGATGGTTTATTATTTTTCCATACGTGAATAATGCATATAAAGTTTAAAAATGACCTAAGTGCGAATATGCATAACTAAGAAGTACGGTTTTCTATAGTTATAATATAATGTGATCACATAAGAAATAAGTAACTTATCCCGGACCCGAATCTCTGTGTCTTGGTGGGCCGTCCCCCGGAAGTTAAGCCTCGCAGGGCTCTAATTCTTGGAAAGAGCTAATCCAGGTGGCGACTCCACACTAAGAGACGGTGGATTCGGGTTCGAACCGATCTAAAAAACATTTTTACCCTTTCTCTTTCAACCTTTTTCCCGGGTCCCCGACCCGATGCTTCTTTTTCAAACACCTCGGTGGACCGCGCCTATCATTCAGCTCGCTCTAGGCCCACCGCTCCATGTCGTCCGCTCACACTCACCAAATGGTGCAACGTATTCACCACCACAATCACTTCTTACCTTCTTAATATTCTTATTAAGTTGGTTTTGTACTTCTTGCTTATAGAGTACAAATATTTCTATAGCTTCATCTTTGCTTTTAAGTAAATATACATAATAATATTTTGTACTATCATTGATGAAGGTAATAAAATATTTATTTCCTCCCCTTGATTGAACAAATTTCAAGTCATAAATATCAATATGTATCAAATCGAGTGGTTCTGAATTTCTTTCAACTAATTGAAATGAAGATCTTGTCAATTTTATCTCAACACAAGTTTCACATTTATGTGTTTTATCAATATGAAATGTGGGTATATGATTTAAGTTAATTAAACATCGTAACGTATCAAAATTAACATATCCAAGTCTACTATACCACAAATTAGAAGACTCAACCATATAAGTAGAAACGTTGTTCTTATTTATATTAATAGAACAATGCTTACAAGATGTACAATTGAATTTGAACATTCCATTACATTCATATCCCTTTCCCATATACATACCCCCTTTGCACAAAATGAATTTCTGAGATTCAAATACCATCTTGAATCCATGTGCACTCAAGAGGCTCCTAGAAATAAGATTCTTCTTGATGTCTGGAACATACAAGATATTTTGTAGTTTGACTTCTTTGCCGGGGGTTATTTTCAAAATCACAGCTCCATGTCCTTTCACCTTGGAAGTATCAGAGTTTCCCATGAAAAGCTTCTCTCCATTCTCTATGAGAGTCAATCCAGCAAAAGACTCCTTGTTGCAACATATATGCCGGGTAGCACCAGTGTCAAGCCACCATTCTCTATGGTTCGAGTCAATCATATAGACTTCAAAAATTAATGCATAAAGGTCGATGTCAGACACATCTTGCGTAATTCCATCAACAACATTTGCTTCTTTCTTGTTGACTCTTTTTGGCAATCTACAGTCAGAAGACTTGTGTCCCATCTTATTACAATTGTAGCGTTTTTCATTAAACTTTGGTTTCTTGGAAATGCCTCCTTTCGGTCTCATATTGGACTTAGATTTTACAGGTGGTTTGCCCTTTTTAGAGTCTTTATGGACCTCCACCACGTTGGCCTCTGCCACAGCTTGATTAGCAGATAATTTTCTCTCTGATCTTTTATTATCCTCCTCAATGCGTAGGCAAACAATGAGATCCTCAACTGGAATTTCCTTTCGCTTACGTTTGAGATAAGCTTTGAAAATCTTTCCAACTTGGTGGTAATTTTTCGATAATTTTAGCCACCTGAAATGATTCACTTATTCCCATTTTCTCAGCCTCCATCTCATGGATCAGAAGTTGGAGTTCTTGCACTTGACTTACAACAGATATGGAATCAATCATTTTAAAATTCAGGAATTGGCCAACTAAGTATTTCTTAGCACCAGCATCCACCGTTTGTTATTTTCTATCAAGTGATTCCCATAATTCATTTGTAGTATGTTTGACACTATAAACTTCATATAGTTAAGGAATCAGACCATTAAGAAAGTGATTTCTGCAAAGAAAGTTGAAATAATTCCAAGCATCAACATATGATTTAACATAAGGATCAACCACTCCTTCAGGTACAATAGGAGGATCTTCTTTCACAAATCTGTCATGTTGTAAGCTAGTTAAGTAGAAAAGCATTTTATGTTGCCAAACTTTGAAATTCACACCGTTGAATTTCTCTGGTCTTTCAGGAATTGTAACAGGGTATGAACTTGAAGTCCTATTATTATTAGGCAAAACAATCTCGAAACCTGAAAGTTCATTTCCATTTAGACTAAAACCATTAGGACCAAATTGTCCATTTTGATTAAGTCCAAAACCATTAGGACCATATTGTCCATTTTGTTTAACGTGGTTACAAGTTATTCCAATGCCATTTTCTTGAGTGGGACCAGAACTTGTATATCCAAAATTAGTTGGTCCACCAACAAGTGCGGAAGCAACAAACGTTGTATAATATTAATAGGCTCAGAACCAATAGGACCATGTTGTCCATTTTGATTTTCTCCATTCTGGTCTTGAGTAATTTCAGGACTAATGTCTTCAATTTGTGAGATTACTTTAGCCATGGTAAATTCTGGAATTTCCAAACAACCCAAGTTAGAATTTCAGAATAATAACAAAGAAAAGAAAATAAATAAATAAATTGTCCGTAAGACAATAGTTTTTTATATTAATTTTATTATAAGTTTAATATATAGTCTCAATTAAGTCCAAATTAAGTCCTACAATTTTGTAAAAAAAATCCAGATTTTCGGTAATCCACGTTAGGGTAATCCAAGTTACAGTATCTTGTTCATCTGTTTTAAGAAATATATAAAATATGGAAAAAAATATGTTTTAAGATTATTAGAAAATTTGGAAATAAATATTAAAAATAAATATTATATATAAATATTATATATATTCCTTGATAAGAGAAAACAAAAACAAATGTTAGTAAACCGAATCATAATAGAATATACTGAAATAACCATTCAACCGCTATTAAAAGAGATGATTCTGTTGAGGCTCGAATCGGTTTCCTTAACACAGATTTTGTCCCGTATGGTAAACTATCTCCTAAGATACAACAACATACGTTTGTCAAACACAAACGATTGTTGAGTATTATCACCGTAAGATAACTATGAACTAAAAGAACAAAATCTAATTGAAAATTAGCAAAGAATTGGAAAACAAATAAGGATTTCATATAATTTAATTCAACGGTTTGTGAGATATAGATATTTAAAGTTGCAAAATTCAAAAGAAATAAGAAAAAGAAGGTAGTTATAAGGGTTGACAAAGTCAACTTAAAAAATGGTTAAAGGAAAAAATGTTTCTCCTTTTTATGCAAAAGAAAAAAAAATTCTTAAATTTTGAGTTTTGTAAAATTATAGATTTTATAAAGCCTAAATTTTAATAAGAAAATATGGCAAATAAAAAAATAACTCATTTTTGAAGAGGTTAGGTTTTGAAAAAAATAAACCGGCAAAAAATTGCTTATTAATAAAAGGGAGGGAATGCTGTTTTTCTGTCGGCAGGCACATTTTATGAAACAATCTCTTATTTTTAAATGTCTTGTATTGTGTTTGCAGCTAGTAAATCAATTTAACTAGCTTATAGCAGCTTTAACAAATAATAAATTCTACAATGATGTAACATGTAAAATAGATAATCATATTGATGAGGTGCTAAAATATACAAGATAATAAAAAATGGATCATAATAAATTATCTATTTAAGTGTGAATTATATTTTTTCAAAATACAATAATAATAAAAATATCATATTATTATAAAATAACTCTTAACGATTTCATTTTTTATTTGTATACAATGTTCATAAGTAATGAAGACATATCATATTAGGAAATGAATGAACAAACAATTGGAGATGTATTTTTCAACTAAATGTCCACTTATATGCTTATGTATCAAGAAATTCAATGAAAAAGACAAACTATTAAAAGATGCACTTACTAAACCGCAAATTAAGGCACAAACTAACGTGTTGATCAAGTGCCTAAAAGATCAGAACCAACCACTATACCCCAATTATTTCTAGATTAGTACAGTTGACCTTAATTGATTACTTTTATAATCTTAATTATTGTCATACGCATAATTATTGTATACATATACCATTCTCATTTCAACTTCATTCAATTAAACCCCAAAATTTTCATTTTTCTTCAACATTAATCATGGCAAGAGACAAGAAGAACCACACAAAGCTCAGTCAAGGCCAAAAACAGAATCTATGGCCGGATCTTCCACAGCAGCTCATTGATTTATTAGCAAGGAACTCGTCGCTAATGAACGATGTACACTCAAAAGGTGTCACAAAGTCATGGAGAACACATTCAAGAAAATGCAGATCCAATTCCCTTACTCCCCCATGGCTTGAACTCGCTGTAGATTACGGAAATGATCAGAGCGAAACTCATACCTTCAACAAACCATTTAAAGTTGGTTGCTTTTGGTACTGGTATCGTGATCGCCAAAGGCCTAGTGTGGCCTCTGGTCACCATTTCATTGGCTGCTCACAGGGTTTACTCATAACGAAAAGATTTTTAGATTCGTTGGATTACACTCTTTTGGATCCATAGCCCTATTTCGGTGGATGGAACATCCCATCTTGGGATGTTAAGGTTCCATTTCTATCTGCTGCTCTCTCTGCCTACCCTTTGACGAAACAAGGTAGGCGAAGCCAAAAAGAGATATCTGTTGTAATTGTTTTGACAGGGGTTTCTCGCCCAGCGTTTGTGTATTACAAGATATGGGAAGGAGGTCAAGGATGGGGCAAAAATGATTGCGAAATGGTTGATCCACATTGTTGTGACCCGAATCGAAAAGACCATTTTGTCCGATTCGGTAATGGGATTTGGTTGAAGGAAAAGTTTTATGCTTTGAGCATAAAAGGGACCGTTGCGGTTATTGAAGATATAGGGAATGATGTTAGAATCACAGCAATAGGTAAAAGAGTTGTTCCTAGCGTTGCTTCATTGCATTATAGAGAATATTTGGTTGAATTCGGCGGGAAGATTTTGGTGGTGTTTCTTGTATCGAAAAATAGTGTAAATAAGGTGGATTAAATAGAAGCTCATGAGCTTAATAGTGATGAACTTAGTTGGATTAAGAAGGAAAAATTGGGGGATTTGATATTGTTTTTGGGTGTTCACTGTTGTGTTGGAGTTTCAGCCACGAGTTTGAAGCAGGAAAAATTGCATTTATTTTAGCATTAGCAATGGTGATGGTTGGTGGGTCTACGATATGGAAACTTGCATATTTTCTAGTCCAGGGACATCCAAATTTCTAAATTGGATTGATCGATAACCATATGAATTATTGTACAATATGTAAGTGCGAGATGTTTCATGCATCACACTGTCTAAATTTACTCATATTATTAAGAAAAGCCAAAATCAACCAATAGTTTCAGAAATATATGGATTAATTGGTTAGGTTGGGCTCATAATCTAAATTTTATATGCAAATAATAAATGATAATGATATGTTTTAATAATTGTAATAACTGATTGTTTTTCTATGACAAAATGTATAAAAGGAGAAAGTTGAACATCATTTTTATGTTTTAAAAACTTGTCATATGTAATTATGATTGGACGTATTTAAAAGAGTCATAGGATTAAAAAAAAAATTGTGTTGGCAGTTTATTCAAATTCATCTACTAATCAATGAGTACATTCAAAATAAAAATAAAATGCTATTACCCCCCTCAACTTGGTTTTAAAAACTGGATTTCACCCTCAACTTTCAAAAGGATCAATTACCCCCTTAATTTGTTAAAATTGAGAAAAAAATCTGCTGTCCCTTGTTAGATGTCTCTTTGTATGTGACCCATTCAAATATTGACACATGACAAACTAATCCTAATCATCTTAAAGGCTATTTAACGCTGTTAACTTCCTAATTAATCAGCCTACACTGCTTTCTTCATCAAAATTCTAGTTCTAATTTTCTACTGCTCTATTTTTTTTGCCGCTCCTGATCTTCTACTGCTCTATTTATTATGCTTCTAGTCACGATATGTCATCGGATTCGATTGAGTTTTTCATGACCCCTATACAGATGAGCGCGATATCAACGAATCCCTAAAACCGTCTTGCAATCACCTCCACCATCAAGTCGATTCACTTCTTTGCTCATCCCCTACCTTAAATATGCGATGGCAAATCATACCACCACCTGCTACTTCCCTCTAAGGTTCGCGAAAAGGCTACAACAAGGACGAACCTTAGGTTTGAGTCATTCATTCAAGGTAAGAGAAACTCAATTTCTAGGTTTTTTTCATAATCCTGAATAAATGGCAGCCCTCTTTATAAAAATTGTGAAATTGATTAGCATTCCATCATTCGTTAATTGATTAACTTGATTAAATTTCATTTGAATGTTTATTGATTGTTTAACATTTACTCTATTTTTCAAATTATTGGTAAGTCTCTGTTTTTTAAGTAAATTTGGGTGTTTTTGGTTCACTTGAATTTTGGTAGGGAGTGTGAAATGATTTTTCCAAGAAGTTGAATTTTCTGATTAGAGTTATTTATGTACCAAAACTTGCCCTTGTTTGGATTATGGTTTATCATGGTTCATTAAAGTAGGTATATATGGTATAATATGGTGTTTTTTTGTTTGTATAAATGGTATGGTATGTTAGTTTTAGTTTGATTTGAGGTAGAATCATGGGAAACAACTAAATCCATGATCCTTAAAACAATGAAAGAACTATACCGTGAGATGAATCATGCAACTAAATAAGACTTTTTAAGTTGAAACCATCATGAAAAAAACATCATTCAAATGAACAAATGTATATTGAAGGCTGAAAAATCCTCTCGTAGAGGTATAACATTTTGATAAGGTATGAGACTGAATTTCTAAGGTCAGAATTGCTGCATTGTTTCTATAGCAGGTGATTGGATCTGAGTTTTGTGTCAAACAAGTGGCGAACTTAACTGGGCATAGCATGCATGTGTTGTATCTAGCCTCGTCCCCAGATGGTCAAACTATAGTAACTGGAGCAGGAGATGGGAATGCTGTAATTTCTTGTATTTTATGTAAAATTAAGCTATTTGTATCAGTTGTAATTCTTTGTCATTTCCTATCATGTCTATCTATTGTAACATGAAATTGGTGTTATTATGCATTTGATGCCTAAATATCAATACTATTTATCAAAGTAATTGTTATATGGTGAGAAACTTCAAATTTTAAGATAATTGTAATTTGTACAAGACAGTGTCAGTGGCAGATGAACTCCTAATTGAGAAGCACAAGTTCAATATTTTACAATAAACAACAATGATTATTTGTGTCAATAAGCTTATAATCAGCTTGAAAAACAACTGGAAAAGCTACGAGCGAGATTAGACTATATGCTTTCGCATTTTGAAACAATAAGATCCAGAGATTCACAAAGTCCAAATATCAACATCTAGAAAAAAAAATCAAGTTTCAGCTAACTTAACCATCATTAGAACGCCAACACTTTAGCTACATCTGTTATCCACCAACTTCAATGCATAGCTTATTACGAGAAAAATAAACTTATGAAATCATTCTTTTTCTTCAGTTGTTTTCATAAACTCAGTTTTATCTGTAGAAATCGTGCCTGCAATCACAAATTTATCTTTTCGTGTCATTTTATTGAATAAATACTAATTTCAGAGTTACGGAAATACTTGTGTTGAATAAAGTTAAGAACGGAACAAGACATACTACCAGATGTAATTCCATTCCAATTCAGAGGCTGCTAATTCATCATCATGGACCTTGACGATAAGACACACCAATATCAGAGCTTCCTAAAATCTATGTAACATTGCACAAGCAAAGGCAAATAAAATAGATAGAATTAAAAATTGAAGATATTCTAGCACACCACCTGTATCCCCTCTCTTCATCTCTTCTGTTCTTTTGGAACGTAAATAGTTCCTATAATCTTCTGCAACAAATCCAACATACTCACGTCCACCAGCTTGTCTACTAAATAACTCAAGAGTTTGTTTTGGAGCTATTCCTGAATCTTCAGCCATATCAGCCATAACACTTTATGTTGAAGATATTTTTCTATAAGACCGAAATCGATGTGTCTTACTAGGAGTCGAAGTCACATGAGTATGTTGACCAATGAATTTTGAAACAACATATTTTTTACTCAAGAAATCATACTTAATTTTCATTTTTGCCTGACAACCAAATCTTGTCTCCGCACGACTAACTTTGACAAACACACTTCTCTTATTCTTCTCACATTTGCCCTCAGCTGAGCAAACAAATAGTCTATCTCTCAAAAATCCAGTGCTAGATCTATGTGATTTACTTAGCCTAGTACCAAACCCGAATGTATATGCATATCGATTATAAAATTCATGAGCACTTTTTTCAGTTTTAAATTGCATACCAATTACCGGAATCCAATCTTGACACATGTGTGCATGAAAAGAGTCAACATCACAAGGTTTACCGGCTGACTGTGATTCTTCTTCGTTACAACAAGCATTGGCTTTATTAGAATTTTCACCATCTACTTCCTACAAACGTATTGAAGTGTTATTTACATTGCAGTTTCACAGAACTTCTTATTGTACACGTTATACACAATTTTAAAGTGTTATCACTTTATACACACCATGCAGTTATGAAAATTCTAAAAAAATAACATAAAACAAAATAATACAACTGTCACTTTAATACCAAAACCAATTGTACAGATTAACTTTGTGTTCTTGGCAAACGAATTAAGATACTTAATAGTTATTAAACATTTTACCTAATAATCTGATTGCAATAAGTTTCAATTTTGTAGGCATAGTATTGATTGGTCAATAAAAACTACCCTATGTTCTTTTTATGTATATTCGTACTAAGTTGTGATAGTACATGTCCATCTCTTAACACTAGACTTCGATTATCAGGCTTCAATTATCTTCGTTATTCTAGTAAGTGTATTAATTGGTTTATAGATTTTAAGCTTCAATGCATTCTGTAGGAAATCTATTTTCCTCATGCATTCTAGTAGGGCATTAACCTGTTGTAACCTGAAAGTTTTCAGCTCCAATGGACATCTATTTTCATCATATAAAATGAGGTAAGTAATCTTCAGAATCCCATCATAACATTATATGAAATATGCATCAGTTTCTCACAAATATAATCACTATGACAACCGAAATTCTTTTTAAGGATTATAACCTACATTAACCAGTAGCATATACACGACATTTATATATACAGAGAACAATAAATTTACCTCTATCGAGATTGACTCACTGCTTGAGTCCAAAGACACATGACTTCCATCTTCCATTGTAATAAACAACAAAGAATTCAGAAATTGAATTATATGAAAGTTAACTATCAAAGAATTCGGCAACTGAGTCGGAATAAAGTTGGCTGTTGCCACAGAAATCAGGAACGGCAATTGAGTCAAAATAGAAGAGATAAATGAATTCGGTAAAAAAAGTTAACTGTCAAAGAATAAAGTTAACTATCCAAGAATTTGGTTATTGAGTCGGAGTAAAGAATGAGTCGGAAAAAAGTTCAGTGTCAAAGAATTAGAAAATCTGGTCGGAATAGAAATCTGGTCGGAATAGAAGCGATCGATGAGAAATCAGAAATGGCAAAAAAATAGAGTAGTAGAAAATTAGAACTAGAATTCTAATGAAGAAAGGAGTATAGGTTGATTAATTAAGAAGTTAACAGCGTTAAACTGCCTTTAAGGTGATTAGGATTAGTTTGCCACGTGTCAATGCTTGAATGGGTCACATATAAGGAGACATCTAGTAAGGGATAGCCGAATTTTTTCCGTAAAATTGTACCAGTTTTCCCCCTCAATGCCACTTGTCAAGTTCTGGTTGGAGAGAAAAAAATCAGAAAAATAACATATTTGAAAAGTCAAACCAACCAGATTCTGACACGTGGCGTTGAGGGGGCTAAGTGATTCACTTTTACCAAGTTGAAGGGGATATCTGATCCATTTACAAGTTACAAGTGGCATCCAACTATTGGAACCAAGTTGAGGGGGTAATGATGTATTTGGTCAAAATAAAAAGTAACATACGAGCTAATTCATGTTTTAGATCTATATTATATGTTGGGCTTGGATTTATAGTACTAGTGAGCTTGAGTCAATATGTATTCTTCAAACATCTAAATCAGGTCCAACTCATTTTAAGCGATCACTCTCTCAAATTAATAGGCTCAGGCCTTACCATTCAAATCAAATTTACAATTTAATTAACGGTTTTTTTATTTATCATATTTTCTTTTAAAATTTAGGTTTTATAAATCTATAATTTTACAAATTTTAAAAATTAAGAATCATTTTTTACATAAAAAGGAGAAACATTTTTTCCTTTTACCCTTTTTTAAGTTGACTTTGTCAACCCTTATAACTATTTTCTCTTTTTTATTTATTTTGAATTTTGCAACTTCAAACGTCTATATCTCACAAATAGTTGATTTTTCTAATCGACACTTTAAAATATTTTGTTCATCTTAATTTTATCTCTAAAATGACATACACTTTATTTTTTTTCGAAAAAAAAATTAATGTTTCGCAATCTTATACGGTGTATAATTGTGGTATAATCCCCTTTTTACTGCATTTTCATGAAGGCTTTATAAATGGTGTAAAATTGTATAATGAATTTATATGGATCTTTTTCTCCTTTATGTTCATAATAAGACCTATTTTCCCATAAAAATCATGACATGACGACCTTAAACCTGATATGAAAGCTCTTATACATGATATTATAGTGGTTATTTTTACAACAAAACTCACTTTCTAATAAAAAAAAATAATTCATCGTAGTCTTATACATTGTATAATAGTTGTATAATACCTGTTTTTGCTTCTTTTTCATGAAGGCGTTATACATGATATAATAGTGATATAATATATTCTATATATTCTTTTTTAAATAACATTATGCCACTCTTATACATTGTATAACGTCTTCATAAAAAATTATGATTTTTATTAAACAGCTATAATACTATATATAAAATTACGATAAATTTTTTATTTTTTCAAAAAATTCAATGTGTATGTCATTTTAAAGATAAAATTAAAACAAACAAAATATTTTAAAGCGTCAATCCAAAAAAATCAACGGTTTTTGAGATATGGAGGTTTGAAGTTGCAAAATTCAAATTAAATAGGAGAGAGAATGTAGTTATGAGGGAATAAAGGTAAAAAAAAGAATATAATAAAATGACAAAGTGAATATTAATTTCTCATTATTGTAAAAGCAATAAAATCTAATTTTTTGGATACATGATTTAATTACGTTTTACAAATATTAGAAAACAATCCATAACTTAATCTAATTTTTTATTTTGTTACCTAGCCTGACAAGTCCGGTTCTAGCTAGGCTGTCCCATGGATTGGTGCAAAAGAATGTAGGCTTCATAGCATTTGTTGTGTTTGGTGCGAGTAAACTAATATTAAAGTAGTTATACAAGCCATAAAATAACACTCTATTTTCAAAGGCGGTTAAGGTGGCCGCTTAGGCAGCGCTTAGGTAAGATTTTTCGGAACAACGTCCTGATTTTATGTGATCGGGCGGTCAAGGCGGAAATTGTCGTTAAAATTTAGAATAATATCGTCAAATACCAGAAAAGTGTTACCAAATCAAAGAAATGTGTCACTAAAGTCTAAAAATATGTCGTCAAAGCCTAGAAAATTGTTGCTACATGATTTTATAAATTTTATTATATAAAAATTAATGAGTTATTTAAATTTATTATTCTAATTCATTAACAAATATTAAATATTTTAAAATATTAATCCGCCTAATCTCCGCCTACGTCTCGATTAATCCCCGCCTAGGCTCCCGGATGCTCTAGCCACTGGACTAGCACCTAGCGCCTTTTAAATCTCTGAACTAACATGTTGGTCAAGTGCATTAATCCTCCATTTTTTCTAATGAAGCTAAGAACGGTATAACTGATTCCAAATTTATTTAATACTAAACAAAAATCCTATGTAAAAAGAAAAGAAAAAAAAAAAAGAAATGTAAGACACAAATGCTCATCAAGGTTAAAAAAAAAGAAAGGTAAGACACAAATGTTCATCAAGGTTAAAAAATATACTCAATTAGGGAAAATATTTATTTGACTATGATTCCGTTAACTTGCTCTCTAATAGACATAAATAAATTCTTCTTTTTTGAATAACAAATTAATATCACTAATTAATGCTGGATTAGAACAGTTGACTTCAATTAACTTTTTTTTTATCTTAAACATAATTAAGATATTCAATCGCATACTCATGCAACTTCAATAGATTCAGCCACAAAATCATCAAAATTTTATCTGACACAAAAGAAACACAAGTTGCGGATGGATTTTCCACCAAAATTGATGGATCAAATAGCCAGATGCTCATCACTAATAAAATATGTGTACTCAAAAGGAGTCACAATTCGTGGAGAACGGAATCAAAAAAATGCAGATCCAATTAATGCTCTAACGCTACATCTTCAACATTCAATTTCAGATAGTTTGTGAGTGGTACCGTTGCAGCGAAAAGCCGAATCTCAACAGAGATTTAACTAAACCAGCTTCAGATTCATCATTACATGTACTTTGGGAGCTATATCCATACCCCGACGGGTAGCACATCCAACCTTTTGATACTAAAGTTCAATATTTTATCTGCTGCTAAATTCTGCCTACCCGACCCCACGAATTTCTCAAAAACCTAATTCATCTGTTGAGACGTCTAATCATCTACTCGAATGATTGCTATCGTCAATCAGGCAAGGTAAGATATCTGGGTCGCATGGATATACGACCAGATTTGGATTCAGGAAATTGAACAACAAGACACTTAATGAAACTAAATTTTTTATGACCAACTTATTTTCTCCACTAAGAGTTTTTATTTGGCAAACTTTTATTTCCCCACAACAAATGTACTCATTTTAGTGGTTGAAGTTTGAATTTCACAACAATTTATATATTATTTATTGGTGAAATAAAAAATTCGCCAATAAAAGGAACAACATAATGGCAAAAAATTTAGCTTATAGTACATATTTTTACTCTTACATGGTAATTTTTCACTTTTGCCAATATCAACTTCCATTTTCCTCTGTTAACATCCCCAACTTGACAAAAATGCACCCAACAATCCCTTCATGTTGTTTTAGTCAACGTGTGCATGTCAAACTCGCTGATAGGTGCGTAAGTTGTTTTTGTCATAATAAAAAGAATTTATTATTTTCTTTTCCTTCAAATGAGCTTATATTATAATGGGATGAAAAAAAGCTATAAGTTCCTAATCCTTAAACATAACAATCCATCTCTTCATCTCTCAAATTCTCAAATTAGGTTTTCAATTGCTTCTCTCCGAAACCAATTACGTTAGTTGTGAAACAAACTTTCACCCATCCACTATCGTTATTAGATTTGTCTGTTGTTCATCTTTTCCTACTATGGAAAGAAATTGCAAATGTGAAGGCTTCGCGGAGTGTTGCTAAACCACATATTTTTTTAGCTGTAGAAGATATGTGGTAAGTTTTTCCCTTTTACTTTGCTAAAATTTTTTCCCTCTTCATTGATTTGCTGAATTTTGTAATTTTGTTCATGTAGTTTATAAAATTAACATCTTTATCTCACTCAGAGTCATTGTGTTAACAGCACCATTAAGATTGTTGATTATTTTCGTGGATGGATCCTGAAGTGAGTGAAATAAAAGAAAAAAGGTTTTAGACTGTTACAGATTTTATTGAAGGAGAAGAAATTCAAGAAGGCGGTGGATGGAAAAAGATGACATTCTTCTTCATTACTGGATTTATTTATTGTTATGTGATCACTAAAATATAGTTTAGAAGTTAAGTGTGATGATATTTTTGCATTGTAATGTTAACCTTATTGAATCTAGTATTTTTTGACAATGTACTGTGAACGGTAGAAATTGCATGTTTGTAGTTGTGTAATGTCTAGTAAAGTATTTGCGTTTTGTTGTAAGTGTTTGTAGTTGAAGTTGCAAGTGGTATGTCAATTGTATTTATTTTGGCAATTGTAATGTTATAAAACTAGTTTGGTGATATACTGAAATGTTTTGGCAATTCTAATATAATGTTAACAATTTAATAACATTAGAGAAAATAGAAATGGAAATGGCGCATAACTATCATAGTTAAAATAAAAGCCAAATAACATTCAATATCTTGCTACAAACCATAAGTTAATATGCATATCCAAAGATGCATAACCAAAACATATCACTTAAGTAGTTTGTATTAAGGATATCCAAAATTATATTTGAAATAATTACTTAGGAAAATACACACACTTGAATATCCAAAATAAATAAGTTCAATAAGTAAAAAACAATTATGCTGATTCAGTTTCCAGGCTTGTTGTGTAGTTGGTTGAGTGGTAGATTTGAAAATAGAAGCTTTACTCCTAGTAGATAATGCAAGTGGTTGAATAATTGGCCACCCTTGCTTCTTTGCATCTAAAATTTTTTCTATTCTAGCTTCATTAGCTGTAGCTCTCATCTTTTGCTGTTCAGTTGCTGGAAGGGGTTGCGATTGACTTTTTTTTAAGAAGGACAACACTACTTAACACTGCCTGATGTTTTTCACTTGTATACACCAAAGCACCCTGTGTTAGTACTTTTTTCCCTTCCATGTGCGTCTCCTCGATATGATATCAAGGTCTCCAATGACAACTACGAAACTCTTGATAGGACCCATTGAAATAACTATACTCTGCTTTGGCCTCCCACTCTGCAAACAATTACAACATCAAATTATGAGTCACATTTCACTCTTCATTTCACGTAGCAAACAAAATACAACAACAAATTACTACAGTCACATTTCACTCATTATTTCACACAACAATATAATTACAACCAAAAATTAATACTATAAATAAACAGGTAAATGAGATTACCTGCAAACATGTCCAACTACTTTTCTAAAAAATGAATAGACCAAATACAACCTTAGCTTTGTTACTGGTTTGATTTCTTTTCTTTAAAGGCTAAAAATTACAAAACTAAAACAAGTTTAAAACATGCAATCCACATTTGACAATAATAATCAACTTCATACCTTTGATGCAATGGGTGGTTGTGCATTTCTCTTCCTTGGTGTAGATGAACTAGGTGTTACATTAGTAGATCTGGCATCATTGTTGGGGGAACTTCAATTAAAGCATTATTTTTGGCATAAAATGATAATCAAACAACCATGTATTAAAAAAAACTAAAAGTATCAACATTTAGAATTATATAAAGGTTGAAAGTGGGAACATGCCATATGATTATTTCCTTTGCAGTAGGAACATGTCATATGAACGACATTTTTGGATACCTTTCCTTTCTTTTTGAGCTCATCCCTTGGGTTTCTCTTGTTTCGTATTTGTATTCTAAGCATTTGCTTGATTGGAGGTGGCTCCACAAGAGGATTGAAACTCATAGGGATCATGGTAATGTTAACCATTGGTTTGATATATGCATTGTAAGTTGTCATAAAGGTGTCCTTGTAATACCACTTATCAACAAATTGTACTAGATTAATTCCTTTGAGTGCATTACTACAATAGCCAGGGAACATGGAATCCTCTTTAATCTCTAAGACCTACAACTGCATGATTTAGTTTATAACTCTACAACATGCCGATATTTTCCTTCACTAACTTGATATTCATCATCCCCACTCTAAAGAATTCTACACTTCATGGTCCTAGATGTATTCTTCTCTATCAATTTGTAGGCCATTAGGGATATGTTTGTGATCCTAGTGTTTGGAATATGTATTATAATTGTGTGCCTTTCCATGATCTTCTATCAAATTTCCTCTAGCATACTTATAATAGACTTGTGTCTTACTACGAAAATCAAAGATTTAACGGTTTCACTGAAATTAGTTTCCACTGTATCACAAGCACAATCAAACCTAAAGTGAACCCTAGTCCATGTATTCACATTGTACTACATCGAATCATCATACATCTCTATATCCCCTAAATTTTCCACTTTAGCGAAATTATCCCTCAACTTTGACTCAAAACTTGACTTTACACATTTCCAAAATGCTTTCCTTCTCTTAATTCCCTTCCATTTCTTGAATCAATTAGCAAGAATATGTCTTGCACATTCCCTATATTCAGCTCTAGGCAACACTACATCTATGGCATGTTCAAGCCCCTATCAAACACAATGCATATAATATAGCAAAATAGCATAACATGTATCTACAATTCTAAACATAGCATGAATTTACAATTCTAATCATAGCATATTTCCAAGCAAAATAATATGAAAGTACATTTATAAAAAATGATAAATGAAGCATAGAGTTGATTTTATACCTTCTGCATATCAGTTACAACATTCAAGCCATCTCGCACTTGTAGATTCAAATCCTTGTTGACTTGCTTAATAAACCAGGTCTTACTATCACCAGTTTCATTGTAAACTAATACCCACGCCAAGGGATAAATTTGATTGTTTTCATATTTTACAATTGTAGATAGCAGTTGCCCTTTCAAAACTCCCTTCAAGAAACAACCATAAAACCCAATGCATTTCCTACACTCCTCTTTGTACCCCTCCTTCATTTCATCAAAACAAGTATACATACCTTTGAATATTTACTTCCTAGGCTCCCTTGTGTTGTCCAAATCCACTATGCAAATATTGCTAGGATTTAACTGTATAATACAATCTTCGTAATCAAACAACCTAGTGAACTCTTCTCTATAATCCCCAACCATTGCTTTGACTACCATAGACCTTGCTTTTCTACATACATTCTTTGACTTTTAAACTTGTAGTTGGTCCTTTAGTTTTTCTTGTATCCTCCATATTTTGATGTTTGGGTTTCAATAATGTCCTCCTTCAAGTACTTTGTGATAAACTTGGTATTGCAATGACAGATCTTGTTTTACCTTTCACAAACATGCTTTGGATTGTAATTCTTCACAATGAAATCCTCACTCATCTTGTCTAAACTTGTAAACAAAAGCCAAGGACATGTGTATCCTTCTTCATCAACATATGAGCACTTTACTCTAACATTGTTATTCTCATTCTTCTTGTAGTATGTTTTCACACCTCTCTTCACATTATATGTAGCTACTTCTTCCTTGAGTTGATAAATAGTCTTACCTATCATTCCCAACTCCCATTGGAGTAGTTCATAGTTCAGATCAAAGTGAGCATTAATTATTTTTTTCCTTGTAATTTCAGTATGACCTTCATCTGCACTTCCATTCTCTTCTTCTGATTCAAAACTATCTACTTCAGAGTTGTCAATGTACTCTTCATCTCTAACCAACAGCCTAGAGTAAGGATTTTGGATAATAGACAACTCTCATACCCCTTATTTACTCCAACTAACCCAAACTTTATAGATGTTTCCTTCTCTGCTTCTTTATTTCTTCTTTGATTTTCCACTCCTTCTTGATTTCCCCTCTTATCACATATGTAAATTCAGGATCCTCTTCACTGTCATCATCTTCTATTTCTCCTTCAGACTCATATTCCTCATCATTTGAATCTGCAGAATCACTTTCATCATCCGAATCTGAATTTTGCAGTGTCACTTTCACTTCTAGTGCCTAAGTTATTTGAGATTTGTGTTGTTCTAAGGTAGATGCCTCCACCTCTTGCTTTGGTGCTATATTGATACTCATATTTGAAACCATATCAATTGTTTCTGTAGCCATGTGGGAATCTATTTCATCCTCCCTACATACTTTCCAAAGTGCTAAGTCATCATATAGAGCATCCACATAGACAGTGGAGTCATCTTCAGCCAATGTCGAAGCATATTTGACAAAATCTGTATAAGTAAGAAATTAAATGAATACCCCATCTTTGTTTGTGTAATAAATTTTTCCACATTATTTATAACCTAAATCCCAAATGGCCCATAACACATCAAGCCTACTTATTTTGAATTCATCAAACCAAATCTCATCCTCAAGTCTATCTTCCTTATAAACAAAATGTCCATCTTTGATAACTATCGATCCTTCATGATGGAGGCAAAATGACACTTCCATATCTAACATTTTTCCTATTAAACAAACCATAAACTATTACAACTCAATCATTAATCCTTTTTAATTCTATCATAGACTATCATGAAAACTTAAACAACTCAGAATTTACATGTAAATTATGGAACTACAACAACTCAGAGTAAGTACTTATTAATCAATAAACCCTAGTTTTATTTTTAACCCTAACACAAACTTAAGAATCAATAACTTTAAACTTCAACAACACAGACACCTAAGCATTACAGTATATCAACTTCAGCAGAATAACCAATAGAAAACTTTAGTAGACAATTCAAAAACTAACATATACATGTTATTCTAATAACAAGAATATTCAATAAACAACGCATTTTAAGAATATATCTTACCATTTCATGGAAGATTGATCTCTGACTTCGTAATTTACGGCAAGCTACGATTTCCAACAACTTAGGGCTTTGATTTTTTCAAAACGAGTTACGATTACAAAACTTTTCAAATATTGGGTCGTCACCGTCGATTTCGCCACTGGAATGTTGGTCGTGTTTTAGTTTAATTTTAGAATTTTTTGGATAGTGAAAGAAATTGATGTTTTCAGACAAAATTTGAGCAAGCCAAGTTTGAGAGGGGATTAGATTTTATGGTAAGAAAATGAAGGTTTATGTGGATTATTTAACTTTCATTTTGTTTGTCTTTTTCATTCTTTTTAAGTTTTCTTACTTATCGCTGACGTGGACTACCTTTTTGTGCATGTTTGCCACATATGAGGGGGTTGTTAGGTGTGATTTTGCCAAGTTGGGGATGTTAACAGAAGCAAACGAAATTTCAGGATGGCAAAAGTGAAAAGTTGTCAAGTTTTAGGTGAAAAGAAATGTATCAGGCCAATATTTTTCCATCAAAGTCAAATTTCTTGTAGTGAGAGAAACACAAATCGTCTAGGATATATGATCAAGGGATTGAAGGTATCCAAAAAATTTTAATTTTCTTTACAGAAACATTAGACATTTTTTTTAATTTGTTGATTTTTGAACCCACGACTTTACATATTTTTGGATTTCCAATGGTGGTGCTCACTAGACCAAACCAAATGGTTAAATTTTCTATAAAATAGATCACAAGAGAGAACCAGTATTCAAAAGTTGTTAATATATGATTTTTCGTATTTAGTTCAAGAATCATACAACCATACCACATATGAACTTCACTCTGACCAGTAGTAGCAAAGACAACAAAAATTTCAAAACTACATAATGTCACTCATTTCATACAAAAGTTAAGATAATGAGCTCAATCTGACTTGTTGATCCATTTTACTCTATAACAAGCAGGATTAAAAAAGGTAACTTGATGCACATGTGTGGTCGGAATGTGAAGTTCACCCTGTGGAAGGGATTGAGATTACAACAATCATTCTAGTTGTGCATCAAATTCAGAAATTCAGTTGTCCCAATAGTAGAAATGATGCATGTTTCCATGTCATAAACCCACCAACCATCACCATAGCTAATGCTAAAATAAATGCAATTTTTCTTACATCCAAATCTGGCAGCTGAAACTCCAACACAACAATGAACACCCAAAAACAATGCCAAATCCCCCAATCTTTCCTTCTTAATCCAACTAAGTTCATCACTAACAAGCTAATAAACCTCCACAAAATTCGCCTTACTAACACTATTTTTCGACACAAGAAACACCACCAAAATCTTCCCCCCGAATTCGACCAAACACTCTCTATAATGCAATGAAGCAACACTAGGAACAACTCTTTTACCAACTGCAGTGATTCTAACATCATTGCATATGTCTTCAACAACTGCAACGGTTCCTTGTATGCTCAATGCATAAAACTTTCCCTTCAACCAAATCCCATTACTGAATCGGAGAAATTGGTCTTTTCGATTCGGATCAACAATCTTGCTATCGTTTTTCACCCATCCTTGACCTCCTTCCCATATTTTGAAATACACGAAAGCCGGACAAGAAACCCCAGTCAAAACAATTATAGTCGATTTATTTTTTCGCCAATCTTGTCTCGTCATGGGGTAGGCAGAAAGAGCAGCAGATAGAAATGGAATATTAGCATCCCAAGGCGGGATTTCGCACCATATTATAGAACAAGGATATGGCTCCCAAAAGAGTGTAATCCGATGCATCATCTGACATTTTTTTTGCTACGAGTAAACCTTCTGAGCAGCCAATGAAATGGCGACCAGAGATGAGATTTGGCCTTCAGGTTCTCGATGCCAATACCAGATGTAACCGGCTTTAAATGGTATGCTGAAAGTATGAGACTGACTATGTTTATTTGCATCGTCTACGAGTTCAAGCCATGGCAGAGTATACGAATCAGATCTGCATTTTCTTGATTGTGTTCTCCATGACTTAGTGACACCTTTTGAGTATACATCTTTCATTAGCGACGAGTTCCTTGCTAATAAATTGATGAGCTGTTGTGGAAGATCCGGCCATAGGTTATGTTTTTCGCCTTGTTTTAGCTTTGTGTGGGTCTTCTTGTCTCTTGACATAATTTATGTTAAAGGAAATAAACTGAAAGTTTTGGGGTTGAATTGAATGAAGTTGACATGAGTATTGTATATGAACATGCTATGCGTGGTATCCAAGAACTATAACTATAATTAAGATTATAATACTAATTAAATAAGTTCAACTGCTCTAGTCAAGCAATCATTTTTGTTAAAAGTCAAAATGGAAGGATTAGCGGCTGCTAATGATCTTCAAAGCACATGAGCAACGCGTTTCTCTGAGAAAATGTTGATTCCAAAACATGTTATGTTATCTTTGTGATTTGATTAGTTTGTAGATAAAAGCAAAGATTTAGAATATTAATAGAAAGTATTATTAATTAGTTAATGATATTTAGGGTTTAGTTTTCTTGTAATGGATATAAAAGTTAATTTGTGATAATATGTCCAATTAATTCGTGAAAGCAAATTTGAGTTCAGTTTAAAAAAGCCAACAGTTAGTTTGCAGCTTGCATAGCTAGTTCAATTGATTTACTTGCAGCGAATACAAATACGAGATTAAAATATTTTTTACTAGGCATTTAAAAATAATAGATTTTGATCCACAAAATGTGCAAACTGAGTTTTTTTAACAAAAAATTATAATAAAATAGTGGATTAAAATCTGATGCATATGTCTTATTTATTGTCTCCATAGATACATAAGAAAATTCTTTTTATTTACAAACTTTTTTAGTTCATTTATATCCTTTCAATTTCTCACATAAAAATTTGCATTCTGAATGAGAGATTTTATTCTTAAATTATAAACAAACTATAACATTACACGGGAGTCCAATGCATGAAGAATAAATTCCGGACTCATTCAGGATTTGAGAAATGTCGGGTGAATTGTAGGCAGACTATCTTACCTATCTTGTCATTGAAAAAATCTAATAAATTTCAATTACAAAATGAATCAAGGAGTTTAGTCAATAATTAAACTCAAAATATCCTGAACAATTACAAAACTATATATTGTATAATTTGTACGTATTTAACTAAGCTACTTAACAACTAATTATAACTACTCAACTAACAGACTTGTAGCAGAAAATTGAAGGCCAAACTATTAAACTCTAACAGAAATACACAAGTCTTGTCGTTTGCAATTAAAAAAATCATACAATTACTGCTCATGAGCTCCACATTTTGACCAGTAGATAAGACAAAAAATATTTTACAATTACATAATGTCACTATTTTCATATAAAAATTAAGATATATGATGATCCCAATCTCACAAATTGATCCATAAGTCTGCAATAATTGGCTGATTAGCATGATTAAAAAAGTCATCCTCAGTGCACAAAGTTCGCGCACTAGAATATGATCATCATTACTTAAATTATGGTTATCATTGTAGCTCTAGATCAACCCGGTCTAGAAATTCAGTTGTTCCAACAGAAGAAATAATGCATGTTTCCACATCATAAACCCACCAACCATCACCATAATAAGTGCTAAAATAGATGCAATTTTTTCTACATCCAACTTTTGTAGCTGAAACTCCCAAACAACAATGAACACCCAAAAACAATGTCAAATCCCCCAATATTTCCTTCTTAATCCAACTAAGTTCTTCACTATTAAGCTCATAAACCTCCACACAATCCACCTTATTTACACTATTTTTTGATACAAGTAACACCTCCAAAATCTTCCCCCAAATTCGACCAAACATTTTCTATAATGCAATGAAGACACACCAGTTTCAACTCTATTACCTATTGCAGTGATCTTCAATAACCACAACAGTTCCTTGTATGCTCAAAGCATAAAACTTTCCCTCAACCATATCCCATTACCAAATCTAAGAATATGGTCTTTCCTGTTCAGGTCACAACAATGCGAATCAACCGTTTTGCTACCATTTCCTTGATCTCCTTCCCATAGCGTGTAATACACAAAAGCCGGACTAGAAACCCCTGTCAAAACCATTAAAATAGATTTTTCTTGTCGGCCTTGCCTACCTTGTGTCGTCAAAGGGTAGGCAGAAAGAGCAGCGAATAAAACGGAATATTAACATCCCAAGACGGGATGCCCCACCATCAGACATAAAATAGATATGGCTCCCAAAGAGTGTAATCTGACACATTTGAAACATTTTTTGCTGCGAGTAAACCCTGTGAGCAGCCAATGAAACGGTGACCAGAGGTGACATTAGGTATGAGTTTCGTTCTGATCATGATATAGTGAGTTCAAGCCATGGTGGAGTAGGTGAACCCGATCTGCATTTTCTTGAACGTGTTCTCCACGACTTTGTGACACCTTTTGAGTGTAAATCTTTCATTAGCGACTAGTTCCTTGCCAATAAATTGATTAGCTGTTGTGGAAGATCCGGCCATAGATTATATTTTTTGCCATGTTTGAGCTTTGTTTGGCTCTTCTTGTTTCTTGCCATGATTGATGTTGAAGCAAATTAAAAAATCTGGGGTTGAATTGAATGTAGTTGGAATGAGTATGGTACATGAATATAATAGTTATGTGTGGTCTACAAGAAGTATAACTATAATTAAGATTATAAAAGCAATTAAATTAGGGTCAACGTTAACAATCAAGCAATAATTATTTTTATAAGGTCAAATTGGAGGGATTAGGTACTTCAGCACCACGTTAGTTTATCTAGTTTAATTGTTTTATTTGCAGAAAACAAAATTAGGAGATTAACAAGACAATTAAAAATGGAATTGGTCCACAAAATGTAAATGCAAGTTCCTTCTTGAAATGAACAATATGATGGTAAAATATTAAGGGGAAGTTATATAAATGGGCTGAAAGCTACGAATAATTTCAGCCCAAGTTTTGTGTCCTAACTTATTTGACCAATTAAGTTTCATATTTACCTTGTTTACTCTCCAAAGTTTATGTGTTCATCTCCATTACCTTCTACGTTTGTTTTTTAATTTTCTTATCTTATTTCGTCATTATCTCTTAAACTGCTCATTTTTTTTGACATGATGCTTTAGAGTTTTTTTTTCATCTCATTTTTATCTTCGAAACGCCATCCATTGTGATATACTTTTTCGAAAATATTTTTTCAACTGGTAAGAAACTAGTATATAAATGGTATGTAACTAGTAGTATAAACAAGAAGTGTCAATTTTGTTATGAAAGTATGGTAGGTAACACAAATACATGTCAAAAGTTTATCTCCATAGCAATAAACAAACAACTATAATCTTAAAAGTAATGAAAATGCATTAGAAAGTGATTACAACATGTAAAAAAG
>CATIWQ010361307.1:0-14830 GCA_949673415.1 Euphorbia schlechtendalii
GGAATTGATGACTCCCATTAAAGAGTGGATATGGTTTGATCAACTTTAGCTTTCACTTGCATACCTTACAACTTTTCTTTGCTTTCTACTTATACTTTCTATTTCAAAGTTTATGATATGTCTATGTGTCATATTGCGTATTTCGTGCTAAGTCATTTATATTAATCAAGTTATATGTGTTGGAGTTAATTTTAAGAGTAGTTTCGGGGTTAACAATATCATGTATAATCACTGGATCTTTTATATAACGCTATTTAGTAAGCCAACATTTTTGGAATGGTAACTTGCTAAATGTGGCTATGTGAGAGTGACCCGTACTAAGCATAGTATTGATGTTGTCTAGGTTTATATAATTGTCTTATTTCTTTTGTGCTAGATTTAGAAAAGTTATTTCAAGTGTTGCTCTACGGTGAATCATTGAACATCTGAGTGTTTTGAATTGAGTTTGTTAGATTAGTTTAGTGAATCGTAACATTGTTGAACTTGCATGTTTTCTCTACTTTCCTTATTTCGTAGTGAAAATCTTTATATTTAGATTCTCTAATCTTCCACATCTATATTTACTCAATTTTTCATTCTAATCTTCCTATCCAAAAATCTCAAATCTATTTTTATTTTCTTTACTTTTTTTTCCTTGTTGATCTTTAGACTTGGTTCCTTCCCTGTGGGTTCGATATCTTTTAAAACTACATCGCAATTGTATACTTGCAGTTATCATCATTTTTCTATTTGATAAGAGGTATTGACAACACCTGCATTTCACGTGAACAAATTTTTGGCATTATTATTAAGGATAAGCCTTACGAAATGAGTGTAGCCAAGTCTTGTGAATAAGTTATTAAACTTATCAGTAGAAAAGTGGCTTTGGAAATAATAGCTCTCCAGCATCGATGTGAGCTCCAGTGCCTTTTCGCAAACTCACACCCAGTGAAGCTCCAGCTCCTCCGAGAGACCAACCCTTACCTACAGCACCGATCTCTGAGAGCTCGGCCATAAAAGCCCAACCCTCCACAGCCTCAATCTCTGCATGCTCGGCCTTAATGAGCCCAACCTCCCAACCTTTGGCCGCCACTACTTTGGTTTGGCCATCACCCAACTTCTACCATCCTCCAACTTTAGGCCGTCTATCAATTCAGTAAACATTTGCACGGTCAATTCCCATTATCTTTCCTACTTACGAATTGATAATTGAATCAATTCTCAAAGATTTGTGCCTTACATTTACGTATTACCTTTTAAAACCTCCGCTAATTCTGCCACCCCTTTCGAACTTCGGCCTCAACAATCGCTGAACGGTAGAGCTTCGGCCTCCACCAATCTAGCTACCTCTGTCGAGTCACTGACCGACAAAAGCTTCGACTTCAATACAAACTGGACATTATAAGCCTTGGTTACTTCAAGCTTCGGATGCCGCTACGGCTTTCCGGCTCACCACTTCGAGCTTCAACTACCGCTTTTAGCTTCGGTTAATCGCTATGCGCTCCTGCGAAGCCGCTCTTGGCAAAGGCTCATTTTGAACAATTCAAAGAGCCACCCAGGAGTCATGGTGATGCAAGCAGAGAAAATACAAAAACCTTCTCAAATGATAGTTCATTTTGAACACTAGCAAGGTAAGTAAAACAATCTCACATTAGAATTTATTTCTCCTTCCGATTCTATGTTGTTGCGGTAGCATGAGAAATTCTAGCTATTAATTGCCTCGATGCCTAATTAACAATTGATGAAATACAGTATTTGTTTTCTTGCATGATCAACAGTTGGTTTTGGACTCTATCATGTTGGTAATTTATTTACACAGCAAGTTGGCAACCATTGGCTTATTCTATGTTAGTGAAGAAGCATTGTTACTTTTTAGGATACAAAATCATACAGATTACACATATCCTATATTCCTTTTAATTATTTTATATCATGAATGATATGCCAAGCACATCTACATATCCATTATCATCATTCATTTTTTAGCTCAATGGAACCTGCTCACTTTTTGTGTTCATTTCACCCACACATATCAGTACTGATGGTGCAGTCCCATTGTCAATAAATTTCTGCATTTTAACTTTATGGGTATGAGTATAGAATACTCTACTCTCTACTTATTGTAGTTAAAGTGGTAGCAACCATGGTAGAGCCTGGAGACCAATTTTATAAGATATGCAATATAAAAGTGATTCGGCATCAATGGGAAGATTCCCATCCAAACATAATTGCATCATGGCTTTATATGTTATTATATAAGTCTTTAATTAATTGGCTTTAGTCCAAAAGAGATTGATGTTTACAAGATTGATAATTGAAGGTGCCAAGCACTACTATTAATTCTATCTTATAACATTTCCCATTACTATGCATATGAATGCCATGGAAAGTTGGAGACACCTGGGAGAAACGATAAAGGCTTATCATTTATTGCCCTATTACAATCATGTTAATACAAAAAAAAATTATTATAAACCATAACTTGCCCTAATGCAGCAACGCATCTATGTCTTTCTATCATGCGCATTGCTTAAGAAATTTGAGACTAACAGTTATTTGATGCATGTGTAATGTGTACTTTCCTACTTGTGCTCATAAATGACCACTCGAGTTATGTTTATTTGTGGTGCAAGAATATTATACACGTGGAGAGAGGAAAAAGAAAAACCGAACACTTGTAAAAATCAGCTTACTTTCGACGAGGCATTCCACCCAAGACAAGTGGCATATTAAAAATGAATCCCCACATAACATTTAATGGTGGAGTGAGGAAGAGACTACCACAATTAGGCTTCTGAGATCCCCCGAATCATGCCAACGGAAATGAAAGTTACACAAATCATGCCAACTGATAAGACTCAACGGTGAAGGTTCATGAAAATCTCCAAGCCTACTTGCTCCTCGACGGTTGAAGAAAGCATCCGGTCACCTTCAAAGGTGGAAGGCGAGCCATTCTCCATTCCTTCCCTGAGATCGAAGAAAACATTCGCTACCTCTCAAGCCCGCAGGGTCAGATCCCCAGAGATGTCAGATCCCCAGAGATCCTCTCGGCGCTTTTATGCTTTGAAATTAAAGCAAGTTCAACAGCATGCAAGGTCAGATCCCTAGAGATCCCCTCGATGTTCTTATGCTTTGAAATTAAAGCAAGTTCAACAGCCTGCAGGGTCAGATCTCCAGCGATCTCCTCGGTGCTCTTATGCTTTGAAATTAAAGCAAGTTTAATAGCCTGCAGGGTTAGATCCCCAGAGATCTCCTCGGCTCTCTTATGCTTTGAAATTAAAGCAAGTTCAATAGCCCGCAAGGTCAGATCCCTAAAGATCCCCTCGGTGCTCTTATACTTTGAAATTAAAGCAAGTTCAATAGCCCGTAGGGTCAAATCCCTAACGATCCCCTTGGCGCTCTTATGCTTTGAAATTAAAGCAAGTTCAACAACCCGCAGGGTAAGATCTCTAGCGATCCCCTCGGCGCTCTTATGCTTTGAAATTAAAGCAAGTTCAATAGCCCGCAAGGTCAGATCTCCAGCGATCCCCTCGATGCTCTTATGCTTTGAAATTAAAGCAAGTTCAACAGCCTGCAAGGTTAGATCCCTAGAGATCCCCTCGGCGCTCTTATGCTTTGAAATTAAGGCAAGTTCAACAGTCCACAGGGTCAGATCCCTAACGATCCCCTCGGCACTCTTATGTTTGGAAATTAGAGCAAGTTCAATAGCCCACAGGGTTAGATCTCTAGAGATCCCCTCGGTGCTCTTATGCTTTGAAATTAAAGCATCACAGCCCGCAGGTCGCGACCCTTAGTGATCCCCTCGGTGCTCCTACTACCCGCAGGCCGCGATCCTTAGTGGTCCCCTCGGCGCTTTTATGCTTTGAATTAAAGCATCACAGCCCACAGGCCGCGATCCCTAGTGGTCCCCTCAGCACAGTTATCAAGTACTATCATGTAGTAAACTCACAGGTACACAACGTGAAATCACGACCTCAACAAATAAAATGACTTCATTGGCATTGTGGATGTGAACGTCACTAGCTTCGGCCCTAAAGAGCCTCAATGACCGAAAGGGGGGGGACTCCTGATATCAAGATAAGCCTACACCTAAACCCATACCCCTAAGCCTACTCCTAGCTAGGCCGCCCTAAGCCTATGCCTATATCTAGGCTTACTTGCTACCATTATCATTACTTTCTATCTATAAAAGAGGAACCAATCTTCTCCATAAGGGAACTTAACTCCAGATAACACATCTCTCTTTTCTCCTCCATCTTAAGAACTGACTTAAGCATCGAAACCCCGGCCAAGCCTTGTTTTGTAGGTACTCGCCGGGAACCTCAATGGAGCACGAAGGATCTCGAAGAACCCGAAAACCTCACGAAGAACGGAGTTGACAAAGATGCCATTTGGGTATCATGATGTAATTTTTATTTATTCATTTTTGACATATCAAGCAATGGTATTTACTTATTTATTATACATTTCACTTGTAGTAAAAATTGTTTCTTTTATTAAACATTACTCTGCTTTTGAGTTTAATGTAAATTGAAAGAGAATAGAACGGATTTATATATTTTTTATGTTGTAGTCATTATATTTGAGAAAGCGGACGCAAATTGTAAGTCAATATTAAAACATGATTTAAAGAATATCAATTTATTTGTTATGATTTCTGCAAGATTTTGGTGAAGATTCATGAACATCAAAATTTTAAAAATTTTAAAAAAATGAAAATGATTTTAATTTTTCATCTAACTTTATTCATTTTATATTCACATACTTTTTTCTTTTTAAATTAAGTTAATTCAAATACTTATGAAAATAATATTTAAATGTTTGAAGTTTTACTAATGCAACTAACCAAATTTGATTAAATTCTTTAATCCGGTTTCATCATTCATTTGTTTCCAATAGAGTATAAAACTCTTTAAAGCTATATATTATTTCATCTAATTAACAACATATATACGTTTTGACAATATTCTCATGAACTAATTGAAACATATCTGGCTTCAATAGGGGGCGGTGGGTGGGTGCAACGAATTTGAAGCCAAATTGTAAAAGGTAATTAATTTCATATAAATATTAATGCTACAATGTAATAGAAGTATATAACTAATTAAGAAGTAAAGTTATGGTTGTTGTTGGTATTGGGAGGAAGAGGAGGGAGAATGGTAAAAAGAGCACAAACCCCTTTAAGGAACAAATTAACAGTAGGAAACTCAGGAAACATAACAGGCCAACAATCTATCCCAATTGCATTTATCATTGAGCAACAGAGCGGATTCAAACGGCTTGGGTTTCCCATCAAAACTGCTTCATCCATTGCCACTGCGCAACCATTTACATTACTTATCCCTGCCCAGCACTGTTTTGGCTCTTTCACTCCCATTTGCCCTCTTCCATTTGGCACCATTATAACTATTATGCACCCCAATAAAGCCATTATTACTACGCTTCTTGCCATTTTCATTGATACACATTAGATAAAGTGGGTTCTTGAGTTGAGCTGGTTTTATACTGTTTTTTCGGTAGTAATTTGTTTGCTCATTTATTTAAGCTTTTGGTATTAATTAGCAATAAATTATTATTCATATGCTTATTTCCTTACAGAATATTATTAATTAGCATATTTTTAAATTTTTTTTCATGTTTCATTGAAGTAAGGTACGGTAAAATACGGTATGATTTTTTTATAAATTTAAGTTTGGAAAGATGATATGTTTTTTTATTATAGTTTGTTAGAGGGAGAACCATTAAATTTAGGCTAAAGGCATCAATCACCCTCAAATTGTCCAAAAAAGTAAGTTGTCATCTTGAACTTTAAAAATTTCGGATACCCCCCTGAAATTGCAAAACATGCATCAGTTAGCCCACTCAATGCCACATATTAACTTATAGATTGAGAGAGAAAAATCAGAAAAATGATATTTTTTTAAAAGTCAAACCAATCAGAAACTGACACGAGGTAATTTGGGAGGGAAGACACTTTCATTTTAGAGGGATATATGACACATTTGAAGTTTAAGGTGGCAAGTGGCTTTTTTGGCATAAGTTCAGGGCGTGATAGATGCATTAGAACTTAAATTATGTTGCTATCTTTATGGTTCCAATTGGAATCATGAAAAAAGCGTAGAACCAAACAAAAAATTTTAAATTGGCATCATATTATATCATGAAAAGACTATGATCCAAATAAGAGCATGTCAAATGGTTCTCAATTTCGAGGATATCTCCAAAATGGGAATGAATATGAGGAATGATCTACCCTAATCATCCCACATATAGTAAATCTCCAAAATGAGGTTCACATGTATAAAGAACCCCATTTTGGGGAATGATTATTTTAATATTATAACTTTACTTTTCTATTACTTTATTATTATATGAGTATTATGAATTTAATTTTTTATATATTTTATATTATGGGTTCATTAGTTGAGTATTATGAGTTTAATATTTACTTGTGTATCATATTTTCATCTCATTGTTACTTATGTATCATATTTCCATCTCATTTTACTTGTATATATATAATATATATATTTTATATAAAATTTCAATTCATACCAAAATATAATTAATATGATGTCTTATATGGTTTATTGTTGTAGTTGTGTTTTAGCTAGTGTCTTTTAAGAAAAAAAATCATGAAATATTTATTGTCATTGTTGTTGTATTTTGTTTCTTTATTATTAAAGAAAGTAATATATTTATTATTATATATTATACAACACATGCACGTTAAATAAAAAATTTATTTGTAATAAAATATAATAATAATTAATTAATAAGATATTTTAGTTCATGATATTATAGTTAAGATATAATTGGTTAAATAATAATTAGAATAGAAGTGGTGCAAAGAAATCAATATAATAATAATAAAATATTATTACTTTATTGGAATCTGAAATAGGAAGATGGGTTGAGCAAAAACACTGTAGATCCTGTAAAATGGGGTTTGAAGAATGAAAAATGGGGAAAATGGTTGGAGTTTTTTGGTATTAATTAGCAATAAATTATTATTCACTTTGTTTTATGATTATTTCCTTACAAAATATTATTAATTAGCATATTTTAAAATTTTTTTTTTCATGTTTCCTTAAGTAAGGTACGGTAAAATACGGTATGATTTTTTATAAATTTATGTTTGGAAAGATGATATGTTTTTTTATTATAGTTTGTTAGAGGGAAACCCATTAAATTTAGGCTAAAGGCATCAATCACTCTTGAAGTTGTTCAAAAAAGTAAGTTGTTATCTTGAACTTTAAAAAATTTCAGTTACCCACTTGAACTTGCAAAAAATGCATTAGTTAGCCTACTCAATGCAACATGTTTGCTTATAGATGGAAAGGGAAAAATCAGAAAAATGATATTTTTTTAAAAGTCAAACCAATCAGAAACTAACACGAGGCAATTTGGGAGGGGGGACACGTTCATTTTAGGGGGATATATGACACATTTGAAGTTTAAGGTGATGGCTTTTTTGCAAAAGTTCAGGGCATGACAGATGCATTAGATCTTAAATTATGTTGCTATTTTCATGATGCTAATTGGAACCATGAAAAAAAAGCGTAGAATCAAACAAAATTTTTTAAATTAGCATCATATTTACTATAATCCAAATAAAAGTTAGAAAAGATTACAGGGGTTTCTTTTTGTATTGAACAATAGTTTTAAATTTTTAGTAACAAATAATAAATAATTGCTTTCGTTATCTTGAAATATAAAAAAGTTGTTAATAACTATAAAACCATTAACATCACTAGAATTAAACATGATATCTTCAAGCACGTTTAATTTCGGAGTTCTAATAGAATCCGATGCATTAATGATCGTACGATCGTACCCCAACAAACAAACAGACTTCATCAACAAAACAAGTCATATGAGTTTTCCATAGAAAAATCTAGAGTAGCACCGTGCAAGAAAATAAATGCCACACCATATAACGGGATAATTAAATTAATGTGATACTTTGTTTTTATTAATAGATGTGATTTCTTATTACGTCAAATTTTTAATTTAAAAGTACAGAACATTTTTAAATTTAGATTATTTATGTGTCGTTACTGTAGAAACATGTTAATTTTTGACAGTGAGATTTAACCTCCAGACTTAGCCATTTGCTAAATTACACAAGTTTTCTCACATTAAAAGGTACTTTCATTATGAGTACTTTTTGTGTTAATTTTTTACAAAGTTACCAAACATTTTGCTCATTTCAATCATTTAATGTGACATGTTTCTGATTTTGTTAAAAGATATGATTTCTTACTACGCAAAATTTTTATTATAAAATGACTGTTTTCGAATTTTGATTATTCATGTGTCGCGTTACAATAGCAACATGTTAATAATTAACAAAGAGATGTAAACTCTTTGAGACGGGAATTTTGTAGGCAAGTGAAGAAACCAACTTAGTTGGGGATTTCGTTCCGAAATTTTCTTTCATCTCAATCTTTTAGCTTTCGGGGAAACATATCGTCTCTCCGGTAGTTTTTTTTTAAAAAACCTCTCTGATCTTAGAGTTACACAGAAGTTTTTCATATTAAAAGGTATTTTCCTATATTTTATAATGAATAATTTTTGTGTTACTTTTTTACAAAATTATTCATTTTGACCATTTAAATAAAACTTTTTGTTTATTGATCGAAAGGTAAAAGGACAGAAACATAATAAACAAAGAAACCATATAAAAAAAACCAGATAAATGATCAACATATTTGGAAACAACATATTTCAAATTGGAAAAAAATTAATTATCCTACATTGGTATCCCTTCAATGTCTTTCATTCATTATTTGATATACATAATTATTTTCTTTTTTTATTTTTTTTCTTTCTTATATTTTATTTTCTCTTTCATGAAAATGAATCGCATGTAAAATATTAAATGAAGAGACATGGAAAGGAACACCATTTTGAGGATAATATATTTTTTTCCTTCCAAATAAAATAAAAACTATAAAAATATCATAAATTATTCCATGATCTTTTTTAATGTTGTTCTAAAGCTTTATAGATATGATTATTACATTATTGGAAGTGGATAAATATAAAATTATTAATATGATCAATATATACTTCAAACTTTAAAATTAAATTTTGTTTCTTCATAATTACCGAATTTAATTTGATCATTATTTATTTCTAATAATGATAATTTGAAAAAAATCAAAATTGATAAATAAGATAATCAAAATAAAAAAACTAAAATAATTTTTAAAAAACAGACTAGAAAGAGCAGTTGGAAAAGATACTGATTTGTAAAAAGTGAAACTAACTTGGAGTCAACATTAGTTTTAGAAATATTGATAGATACAGATTCTTTGTATTTTTTTCATATTCCGGCTGCTTTTGGTGTCATCTCTTTCTTATTTCCTTGACTTAAGTTTCTTAAAATAATATATCTTATCTTTTTTTTAAGTGTTATCTGAGAATTATTCGTGCTTTGAACATCATAAATATCACACATTTTGCAACTGATGAAAAATTTGTATTAGTTGACGCAATTAGTTATCAAATTTTGTAAAGTTAAAAAAGCATTCATGTGGCATACATTTAACCTTATCAATAAATGCATAGAAGGTTTTTTATATCTTGGACATTATTACAATTTCATTACCTAAATGATTTCTATCATAACAGTAGCTCTGATTTATCAATCATGACGGTGTTTATACTGTTTTAAAATTCTATGACTAGATCACAAAATTTCTCTACCAAAAATCAGAATGAAAATGTTGACTGAGGGAAGGTAAGGTTTTGTAAAGAAAACAATAAACAAAACGTACATGGAAGAAGATATCTAGAGTTAATAGAAATACTAAGTTACCATTTCTCATATTAAAATTCCTTTAATTTATGGGGATAAATTACATTAGATGTCACTTCTATGATCTAATCCCTCCTTTATTATGCATGCATATAAACCTGAAAAATAATTATTCTATGCTTGGTATGATCACTCTCATGTATACTTAAAATGTTACAACTCTAACACTAACAACTCAGGGGTGTTGTCAAATCAAATATCTTATGCAATGATCAAGTATAAAGGAAGAGTATATTCAGATAAGAAAATACCCAATCTATACCATAACACAACACAAAAGAAGTCCCGCTTCTATGATTATACTCGAAATAATCTATCCACTTAATTGATAATCACAAGATAAAATAGTTCAAAATATAACTTGTTGGCAGCCCATTTTTGTTAGATCCCGAACAGTTATTTCGGTAGCAAGATAATATGTGTTTACTAAAATTGATTCACAACAACAAATAAAAAATTAAATAAAGCAATAATTAGACACAAATAATTTACGCGGAACCCTCAAAAGAGAAAAGCTATTAAGGCACTGATCAACTTCACCACTAAGTAATAAGAATACAAAATACAAGTTTCTCAAGTATACCCAGATTTGAAGTATAGACTAATTTTAGAAGACAATTGGAAATACCTCAATTTTACTCATAAAGTAAAATAACTCAACACCCCATTTCTTTGATAATCACTTACTCTCTTGTACGAATGAAGCTCTACAAGAGGAATAAACTCTCAAAATACTCATTTGTAAGAATAACACAACATAAAAGGATCTAAAGCTTCTTGTTTTTTTTATGATTAGAATTGCACAATGAACTGCCTTTTATAGCCAAATTGGTCACAAATTTTCAACTTAATAAATATTTAATTTGAAAATTTATGTGAACATAATCTTCAAAATTGTTTCAACCTCTACTATCCATCCTCTTTTAATGAAAATTTGAGCGTATAACTTTACATCTCATTTATTAAGAGTTGCACACTTTCTTAATTGATGTCTGGACCTATCAGTTCCCCCCTCTAGATTCATGGGGTATCAATTCAACTCCTAATAAGAGTTCATGCCGACCAGTTCATTCCACCGCTAAAACTTCTCTCGAGGAATTACTTTAGTCAGCAAATCTGAAGGGTTCTTTTCCGTTGAAATTTTCTCCAGATGAAAAGCTCCATTTTCTAATAGGTCTCGTATCTAGTGATATCAGATATCAATGTGTTTTGTTCGAGAATGATACATAATGTTCTTGCTTAAGTCTATTACACTATGACTGTCACAATATACTATGTAGTCAGCTTGCTTTTGACCCAACTCTTTAAGGATTCACTTTAACCAAATCATCTCTCTTTTCCTGCTTTATTAGCTGAGATGTACTCTATTTCGGTCATAGAATGTGCAACATATTTCAGTAATTTAGATTGCCAAGAAATAGCTCCCCTGAAAAATGTAAACACTTGCCCGTTGACTTTCTATGATCGAGACCTCCCATCATGTTAGCATCAACATAGCCTTCTAAGATTGATTTATATCCTCCATAACATAAGCAATTCATTAAACTTCCCTTTAAATACTTTTGAGAATCCACTTTACTTCTTCCTAGTGTTGTCTTCCCATATTATCCAAAGATATGCTTACAGCTCCAACAACATGTGAAATGTTTAGCCTTGTGCAAACCAATGCATACATCAAACTCCCCATAGCAGAAGAATATGGAATCTTTGTAAAGTCTTCCTTCTCTTCTTAAGTTGTTTGACAAGATTGTTTACTCAACTTCAGATGACCAGCAAGAGGAGCGCTAAATGGTTTAGCCTTCATCATGTTGAAATGTTGTAGCACACGTTCAACATATTTTTCTTGTAATAGCCATATCCTTTTATTGCTTCTATCATAAACAATCTTCATGCCCAAAATCTACTATGTTGGACTAAGTCCTTCATGTCAAAGGAATTCGCTAATTATTTTTTAATTAACGAAATGAGAACCATCTTATCCCTTAATCAACATTTTCTCGATATATAATAACAATATGATAAAGTTTTTATCAAATAATCATATGATGTAAACACATAGATCCGCTTGAGTCTTCTTGTAACAAAAACTACTCATGAAAGAGTCAAACTTCTTGTACCATTATCTGGGTGCTTTTTTCAAACCATACAAACTCTTTTACAACTTGCAAATGAGGTGTTCTTTCCCTTTTACTTTAAAACCTTTTGGTTTCTCCATGTAGATCTCTTCTTCCAAGTCACAGTGAAGGAAGGATATTTTCACATCTAATTGTTCAAGCTCAAGATTCAAGCTAGCTACCAATCTTAAGACTGCTCGAATAGACATCATCTTAACAACTGGAGAAAAGATTTTATCAAAATCGATTCCCATTTGTTGTTGAAATCCTTTCACTACTAGATGAGTTTTATACTTCACTAGCTTCCCATTATCATCTCTTTTAAGCTTGTAAACCCATTTGTTCTTCAATGCTTTTCTGCCTTTAGGAAGTTTGACTAGCTCATAAGTGTTATTTTTCTACAAGGAATTCATCTCATCTTACATCATCTTTAACCATGATTCTTTATCTGCATGAGTAAGAATATTTTAAAATTCTCCTACTTCCCGTCATTGATGTGGAAAATGTACACAGAACTAGGATACTTCGATGTTGGTTAACGATCCCTTGTATACCTTTCAAGATGTTGGTCAACTTTTGCTTTTTGGGAAGGTTGCTCTCCCTACTTATCAACATCTGTTTCTTCATGACCCTCCATTAGCCTCGACAATTCAACATCTCCACCTTTTTTTATTATTTAATAGTGAAGGAATAGTTTTGGGAATGGTGCCATTCACAAACCCTGACATGTCAATTTTCTTTAACCTTTCGATAGTCACGGTCTCCCAAAGACTACATCTCTAATTTTAATGGCCTTCTACTTCTTTAGATCCAACAATTTATGTCCAAACTCTTCATCTCCATATTTAAGAAATATACAAGGACTTACTTTGTCATCAAGCATTGATCATTGCTCCTTAGGCACATGTACAAATGCCTTATAGTTGAACACCTTCAGGTAAGAGTATTGAAATCTTTTCCACTCCATACTCTTTTGAGAATATCAAAGTTACAGTGGAAGATGGTGATTGATTGATGACATAGGAGGCTGTGCGTTTGCTTCTCCTCAAAATGACTTAGGTAAGTTAACCATTTTTAGCATGCATCCGAACTTCTCCACAATGGTGTGATTCATCCTTTCTGCTACACCATTGTGTTGTAGGGTACCAAGTACAATCTTCTCATGCTAAATTCCATGCTTAGAGCAATAGTTCTCAAACTTATGAGAAGTTTATTCACCTCCATTGTTAGTTTGGAGATATTTTAGTTTCTTATTTGTCTCTCTTTCCACCATGACATGAAACTTCTAAAATGATAGAAAATATGATCTTTTGTTCTTAAGAAATACATTCATAGCTTTTGAGATCCATCATTAATGAAAGTAACAAAATACATGTTACCTCATAAGGTTTGTGTTTCAAAGGGGTCACAAAAATCTGAGTGCACCAAGTGAAGAACATTGAATTTCTTCTTGATGACTTGTTGAATGACACTCTATGTTGCTTGCTAAACAAGCAGTTTTTACATGGGCATAGTGGAGTACCATTAGTAGAAGGTACAAGGTCCTTCTTTACTAAAATATGCAACCCGTTCTCACTAATGTGAGCCAATATTCTATGCTATAAATCTGGTGAAGGCTCTTCTTCAACTGCATTCAATCCATCTTTACAAATGACTGCATTTGTTTTTTACTGCGTGCAATACATTGTTCCTTCTACAATCACCAAGGAATTTTTGGTAAGCTTCCATTTCTTACTCTAGAAAAAATTCTCGAAGCCTTTACTATTACTACACCATAAATGTCTGATATGTTATAAATCTAACATATGTTTATGCTTAATTCCACGTCTTTATGAGAGTTCTTTTAGTCTTTATGAGCTTTGTTACTACTTTTTTCTATCATTTCAGGGTTTTTAGGTGATTTGTATAAAAGTTGATTAAAAGGGCCAAAAACAACACTTCACCTATATCCTAATGTGTCCACCAAGCTTAGTAGCTAGTCCCGGTGATTTTCACAAATTCTAGAATCTTCCAAAATATCAAAGACATATCCAGTTGGAAGATAACATGGTGAAAGTCAAGGGATAATCATCAGTTCGGGAAAAGTCTATCTTTAAGGAGTTTTGATTTAAGAAAGAGTTATTCTCCTTCACAAATTCTATCTTGAAGGAAGGATAAGACTCTACCATTTTTATCTCCAAGTAAAGACTGAGGATAAAGCCAAAGAAGAACAAGTATAATCAAAGACAAAGACTAAAGGAAGTAACTAGAATTGGCCAATTTGCTATAAATAGAGGTCAAATCTTATAAGAAGAAGAGTCCAGATCATTGTAGTTTAGTCTAGTCGAAGTTCAAGTCCAAATTAGTTTAGGTTAAAATTATTTATATTTTTAGGTTTTTTAAATCCTCTTAGATTTAGTTTTATTTTTCTTTTGAATTAATTCTGTTGTTTTGCTATCCAAATGGTTTTAATTCAAGTTTGTTTCAATTTGCAATCTGTTTTCATAAGTTCTTTTCACTTTATTCGTAATATTTTACGTTAAGTCTCTTTAATTTTTATTACTTTTAAATTCAGTCATGTCTACTATTCGCCACTTTTGTACTGATAAGTTTAATAGTTTATTCACAAGATTCGGCTATATATCAATGGTGCCCAAAACTTGTTCACGAAAAATATAGGTGTTGTCAGTACCTCTTATCAAATAGAAAAATGATGATAACTGCAAGTATACAGTTGCGATGTAGTTTTAAAAGATATCAATCCCACAAGGAAGGGCTAGCTCTAAAGATCAACAAGGAAGATAAAATAAGGAAAATAAAATATAATAAGGTAAAGTTTTAGGAAAGAAGGCTTAGAATGAAAAATGACTAAATATAGGTATGAAAGATTAGAGAATCTAAATATATAGATTTTCTCTACGAAATAAGGAAA
>CATIWQ010361372.1:0-14839 GCA_949673415.1 Euphorbia schlechtendalii
TCACTAAACAGCGTTATATCACAGATCCAGTGATTATACATGATATTGTTAACCCCGAAATTACTCTTAAAATTAACTCCAACGCATATAACTTGATTAACATAAATGACTTAACACGAAATACGCATTATGACACATAGATATATAATAAACTTCGAAATAGAAAGTATAAGTAGAAAGCAAAGCAAAGTTATAAGGTATGCAAGTGAAAGCTAAAGTTGATCAAACCGTATCCACTCTTTAATGGGAGTCGTCAGTTCCCGCAATTCCTGCGTCTGCTTTGAATTCGGTCTCGACCCGCACAGAACCTCCGCTAGGATGTTATTCTTTGCGAATATCGAACAAACGAATATTGAAGAACGAAAACTTTTATTGATAAGTGATTTGCAAGTACACTTATACAATTATCGCTCAAGAATATAGAGAAATCTAGTGATCGAAACAAGGATTCGAATCACTTAAACATTTTCTCGCTAACACTTATGAATGTAGCGAACTCTCTATCTATACACACACTATATCTCTCTATAATTTCACTCTAATGTTCTCCTCTCTGGTGGTGCACCAAATTTGTAAGGTTTGGAGCCCTATTTATAGAGTTCGAAGGGTTGCGTTTATCCAAACGAAGGGTTGTGTCCATTGGTGAAAGATTGCATCTCTTGATAGTGATTGGTTGAGAAGCTTTGATATAATCCACAATGGATAGGCACCTTTTCATGATTGGTTGACTTCTGATAAGTGTCTTTTCGTTGGTAGTTGATGGAGGTTGATGGCTGTTGATCATGCTTATCTGGCGGTTGGTAGTTAAGAAGATAAAACCAGAAAACCGTCCAAGTCGCGACTGCGATATGTCTGTCGCGACCGTGAATCTTTGTTTGGCAAACTTCTGTTTCTGAAGCGTACAAGTCACGACCGTGAATTGAGTTTTTCTTCAGAATTCTTCTTGCAACTTCACCGATCTTTGACAGCTTCGATCCTAAGCCAAATCTTTAAGTTCCACGCATTTTTTTGCACATTTTCACTCTTTTTTCATAGAATTCCTTTTTTGATCATTTTACTCCCAAGATTTACCTAGTATCTGCATTTGCATAAAAAATAACTACATACCAACGTGAAATCTTTTATATGAAGTATAAAAATGACTTAATTTATAGTGTTTAATGTGTAATATTAATATGATATTAAGTGTAATTATACACTTATCACCAATCTAATATCAATATCTTGAAGAAAGTCAAAATTCCTCAAAACATGGTTAGTGTATCCAAGTTGCATGCTGAACTACAAAAATGATCTAGTGGAATGGAATTTCAAGCTAAGTTTTTACTCTATACACTCGTTACTATTATTGCACCATCTTCGAGTACATACATTAGTAATAAATATGTTGGTCTCTTGAATGACATGTCAAAAATTCAAACAATGAATTGGGCAAAGTACACTTTGGAATACCTTCGGAAAGGAATTTCGAATTTTAAAGGTTCCACAAGTGGTACAAGGAGGAGGATCAATGGTTGTATCTTTATGCTACAGGTATGAATTTAACTTGTCATTTGTTTGTTTATAATGGTATGTTATCCATGTACGTAATAGTTAGTACTGAGTTTCTATATTTTTGTAGATATTTTATTTGGAGCATACATCTGTTGGCTATCCAACTTTATCCATTATCAATGTTGAAAGTTCATCAATGCAATTTTGGGATTCTAATGCTGTTTGAAAAGTTTACAATAAGATTTTGAGTTTAGGAGGCATTGAGAGTGAAAAGGTATGAAGAATGTTAACAATATTTATTTTGTGTAATGTGAAATATATGTGTGATAAAAAATTCTTATGCATTAAATTATAATATTATGTAGGTCAAACTGTTATTTCCAAATGATTTGGAACCACTGAAAATCAATGTTAGTAGTAGTGTTTGGTAATCGTCAATTCTATTTTTCATATTATAATTCAATATATATACATATAGGATAAATTATGGATTTAACTTATTATGTAGGATGTTCTAAATGAGATACAAGAGCTTAGAAAGGAAATGTTTAAGGCAAAGAAAGATATGAAAGTTCAATTAGAGAGTTACAATCTTGATAATTTGAGCATAAAAAATGGAAACTTGAATAATTCATATGATGTTGAGAACTTGAAGAATGAATTTGATGCTTTTAGACATGAAATGAGAGAGTTCAAAAGTAGTGTGCTTTGAAATTAGATCAAATAGCAAGTACCACATCAGATTCCCACACAACCTCCATGCGAAATTTGTGTTTTGAGGTAGCCAATTTAAAAGCTATGATAACAAGAATGTTCAATAAAGAAGCTTATTTTCAACATCCAAAGGGAAGCGTTGGAAAAGTTAAGAAAAATACTCCAAAGAAAGCTAGTAAAAAAATCCAGTTTGGCAAGTTGAGAAGAACACTCTAAAGAAAGCTAGTAAAAAAACCCAGTATCTAGAACCCGGAATCAAAATCATTGTGCCCATAAGGAGCAGAATCAACAAGTATGTATATTCTTTTATATTGGATTGATTCTTCTTCTTTACCGCTTATATTTGATATTATAAAATATTTTTTAGGATTAATTGACTATTTTTTTCAAATTTTTAAAATTGTAGAATATTCATCAAACTCAAATACACAGTTTAGAATCTGTAGTGAATGTTACATGGAAGCCCATTATGAATGTGCTAGTTCCAACACACTTTAGCTCTGAAAAAGTTCAAGAGGAGCTTCCTCATTTTAGCCATGGTGGAAATAAAAGAACAAAGAGCACATTAGTGGTAAGTAAATATAAACATTTTATTATGTTTTCCAAAGATATACATTTTATTTAAAATTGCAACTAAATATGTAATTGTAATATTTTGAGAAGATTCATATAGAAGATAGCTCATCTTCTAAGGGTACGAGACAAGATGATTTAAAAGATCCAATAAATGATAAATGTGTTACGATAAAAGATAGCTCTGAATAAGCTCAAGAAGTACTTCCTCATTCTAGCCTGTGGTGGAAACAATATGATAAAGAACACATCAGTGGTAAGTGTAGGACCCAGTAGGGTGTAAAATAGGCTAGGAGGGGGTGAATAACTCTTTTTTGAGTTTTAATTCAGTTTCAGAAGATCGTTGATTTTGGCTTCTAAAGTTACTTCTAAGTAAAGATGCTTTACTCAGAATCTCCTTTTTAAGACTGTTACTGATTTAAATCAGAATAGAAATAAATACAAAATAAGGCAAGGTAAAAGAAAGTGCAAACAAGAATTTTTGTCTTGGTTCAGCCTCTACCTAATCCAGTCCTTGGAATCTCTTGTCCAAGATTTAATCCACTAGTGGTTTTTCTTCTGGTGAAAAGCAAACCCTTTACAGTGCTTGTGACTAAAGTTCCTTCCAACAGCCTGGCCTTTAATGAGCTATACCAACACAGAAGTACCATCCTCCTATGTCTAAGGCTCGGAGCTTCTTATCTCTTGAGTGCCTTCCTCATAAGATTTCTAAGCTCCCTCACACTAACTTACCCTCAGCTAGTTTATTACACAACTGTTTTTAGTAAGATAATTTGTTAAGCTTCTGAACTTTGTTTCAGTTAGCTCAATTACAAATAAATAGGAATGAGAAGTTTGCTAAAAGAAGTTTACAGTGAAGATTTGAGAATTTTGTTCACTCTAATTGCTTTCACTTATTTTCGGCAACCTTCTTCAATGGCGAAAATCGTCCTTTTATACAGGGAGAGAATGTTTCCGTTGGATTGAGACCGTTGTTGAGATTTTTGCCGTTATCTCTCAATCTTGTTCCCGTTAATAATCCTTTAGAGTGGCACGTCCAATTTTGATCCGCGCCATGCTTTGCCAAGTTGATTTTGGGACCCACTTTGTATGATAGATACATATCAGATTTGCAGGAATGTTTTTGTTCCTAATTTTGCAACAACTTTTGTCTTTCAGTGAGCTGAAGAATAGAGCGCGCGGCGGCATTAAATGCGAAGTCAGCTTTCTTGACTTTTAGCGCCTAAGTTGACCTTTAGGAGTCTTCAGAGGGGCTTCTTGAGGTTCTGAGTCTTCAATGATCTTCTACGGTATTGAAGACTCTTCTGACTTCTATGTACTTCTGAGGTACCATTTTCTTTCTGGAATATCCTAGTGCTTCTAAGGCAACTTGCTTCTGAACTCAGAACTTACAAAACTCAAACTTATGACTTCAGAATCAAACAATCTCCCTCATTTTGTTGGTTCTGAGTGATTTTAAGCACATGATATACTTGCTCCCTCATAATCTAAGGCTTATGGTCTGAGATGTATTTATCTTCTTTTAAGTTCTATCTTTTTCTTGCAAGTCATAAAGAAGATAGCAAAACGAAGAGTTATACTCATAACAGATGTAAAAGCTTTTCATTAAGATGAATATTATAAGTTTTTACAAAGAATTCAATTACAATGGTTTTTCTTTAAGCGTCAAGAATTCATCTTGAGACTCCTCCTTTTGAGCTATCTCCATGGCGGTTGAAGCTTGGTTGGAAATCATCCATCTTTTCCAGATGTCCTTGAAGCTGTACTTGTCTTTCCCCCTCCACTCAGTGCCAATAAGTTGAGCTACAATCTTCTTCTCATCAAGCGCAAACCTCTAAATTATTTCTTGGATGACCTTTGCATTTGCTTGAAGAGGAGGTACAATTTGCTGAATCAACATTGTAGCTTTGCTGGAGACAGAGGGGAAGATGCTTTCAAGGATAACTTGTAGGGCTTTTTTATTCCAGATCCACTAAGTGTTTAGCCCATTTTCCAGATGCTGTAGGAACAAAACAATCTCACTATCATGAGAGCAGAAGGAATGGAGAGATAGGCCACCGATTTGAGCTCCTAAGGTATAAATGTTCTTCTATATGTATTCTGATGAGCTAGTACCCCTTGCGATCATTGTGTCCTTGGCTTCTGTGATTGCCTTTGTTAGAGCAGTAGTTGCAGAGGTGATTATGTCTTCAATGTCATCAGTGCACTCATTCTTCTGAGCAAAAGTGGTATCGATGACCATCTTGTGAGTATTCTCAGCAGCCTTGAGAACCTCAGATTTTATCTCCCTCTTGGAGTCCGCAATAGCCTTGAGAGTTTCAGCCTTAAAATCATTCATTTACTTTAACATCTCATCAAGACTATTTTGGATCCTTCTCTGCTGCCACATACAGAGGACATTCTGATTCCTGAGATCCTTGACTTCTTCTCGCAACCCCATGGAGAATGCTATTGAAGTGCGCTCAATGGCAGTCCCCAGAGTGGACATTATATTCTCTGTTTGCCTCTGGGACTCTCCCTTCACCCTGCAAATCTCATCATGGATCATTTCAAGACCCCTTTCACCAATTTCCATTTTCCCATTTAAGGCTACCAATGTATCTCTGATATCAATATAGTTGTCCAGCCTTGTCTCCATAAGAGGCTGCAAATGCTGAATAAGCTTTAAGTTGATTTGACTACGAAGAGGGATCTTGTTAGCTATATCCATGATTATCTGAGCTTGTTGTGTAAGGAGAGCTACACTTTGGGCAAGTTGGCAGGATTTGTTGAAAGGGACTGATTTGATGTCCACAACTGAGTCATTAAGGCGAAGAGCCATTATGAGGAGATTATCAAGGGTCTTCCCCATGTGATGGAGAGAGTTAACAGGAATTGCAATAGAAGCATTTCTTCCCTCAGCTCGATCTCCTATCATCCATCCTCTACTGCTGAGGGACTCATCTCCATCAATCCTTTGATCCTGAAGTCTGGGAATAAGAGTTAAGGTGTAGTTGGGGTCCACTATAGCCCTCGAGACATAGGGAATATGTTATTGCTGTTGATGAACAGTTGGTAGCTGCTGGTAGGGAGAAATTGGTTGCTGCTGGAAGGAAGAAGTTGGATTAAATGTGGCCTTAGGCTTCTCTGACCCTTTCACAATTTGAACATCATCATCCTCTTCTTCATTTACATCCTTTAGCAGAACTATCTCATCCTTCTTCTTTTCCTCCTCCTCTTTATCATCCTCCTCCCTTATATCCTCTAGCCTTAGATTATGTTGGGCAAATACAGAGCGGGTCATGGTTACGAACTCATCAGCAGGATCTGATGCTAATGATTGATCACCCCATTCAACCACTACAATCCTCTAAACTTCCTCCTTTTGAAGAGCCGATAGGAATGGATCTTCCTCTGGCAGTTTCTCTTTCAATAGAGATTGCTCATCGAACTCTTCTTTTTCTTCGACCTTTTCCTCCTTCTTGGCCTCAGCTTTGTCTTCCTTCTCCTCAACCATGCCCTCCTTCTTGGCCTCAGCATTCTCCTCCTTCTTGGCCTCAGCTTCCAGTTCCTTAACCACTTCTTGAGTAATAGATGCTTCCATCACAAGAGGCACCTTGGTATTTGAGGTTGGAGACCCTCCTGGTGTAGACAGAAACTTCTTCGGTGTCTCAAGAGTGGCTGAGAAGAGATGAGAAGGATCAAAGATAGCCTTCTGTTGATCTAGAGGGGGAGATAATGACTTCTTTTCCAGTAGGAAATTGGTCAGATTGGCTACCTTGGGAGGAGTAGGACTTGGTGCTACTAGAAGAGCCCCTAAAGGCAAATCAAATTCTACAGAGGTTCCTTCCAAGACCTTTCCATCCACCTCGTCTGAGTCATCCTCCTCCATCTCAGAGGTGCTTTTCTCCTTCATTTTTGCAGTGAATTTCTCTTGAGCAGGCACCCTCCTTCCTTCTGACAAGGCCTTCGTCTCTGCCTCAGCTGCAGCAATCCTTATATCTCCAACAACCCCTTTCTTGGGTACATGTGTAAAGACCTCAACTAGACTTTGATTTATGGCCTGGATCATACCGTCCTTCTGAGGATCATCTTCTGAGACCACAGTCTCGCCATAAGTTATGGCCTTCTTCTTCCTCCTCTTTTCTTCCACTTTCTCCTCCCTTTCTTCCACCTTTTCCTCTTTCTCCTCCACCTTTTCTTCCTTCTCTTTAGCCTTCTCTTCTTTCTCTTCAACCTTTTCTTCTTCCTCATCACTAGGGATGGCTAGATTGTAATTATAAAGTGTTAGATTTAATGAAAATATAGTAGTCTTTTACGAAAAATGTGTCAAAGTTTCAATAAATAATGTAAACCCCTTTTCCGGGCATGATTTCAACTATAGTTGATAAATTTATGAAATTTTATTGAACATAGAAATACATTATGTAAAAAATATTTGCAATGTAAACATTGTGAGAAAAGAAATAGAATTCACGGAAACATATCATTTATGTGATAAAAATGTGAGAATTGTGTAAAATGTTACAACTTCACGAAATTAATGAAAACGTAGACATATATTACGTAAAAGACAAGTAATTTTTCGTAAAGTTAACAATTCACAAAATAATCTTCAACTTTGCAAAAACAACATAGATAACTAAGAAAATGTATGTATTCGAATATAAGAAAAACTAAATATCGTGTGAACTCATCAAATATATGAGATTTATTTGAAATTAGATTTAAATTATGTAAAAGAATATTTCATTTTCATAAATTAAATATTTACTTAAAAAATCTTGAACTTTGCGAAAAAAACCAATGAAAACCGCGGAAACAAATCATTTATATGATAAATAAGTGAGCATTGCATAAAATGTTACAACTTCACAAAATTAATAAAAACGTAGACATATTTTACGTAAAAGACTAGTACTTTTCGTAAAGTTAACATTTCACGAAAATGCTCCATTTTTTTATCATACAGATAATATGTTTCCATGGTTTTCATTACTTTTTTCGCAAAGTTAAAGTTTTGTTTCGTAAAGTATTAATTTTGAGAAAATGAAATATTCAATTACATTATATATGATTAATTTCAAATAGATTTCGTAAATTTGATGATTTGACATGACATTTAGTTTTTCTTCTATTCGAATACATATGTTTTCTTAGTTATCTATGTTATTTTACAAAGTTGAATATTTTTTTGTGAATTGTTAACTTTAAGAAAAATTACTAGTCTTTTACGTAAAATATGTCTACGTCTTCATTAATTTCGTGAAGTTGTAACATTTTACATAATGCTCACTTTTTTATCGTATAAATAATAGGTTCTCACGGTTTTCATTGACTTTTTCGCATAGTATATGTTTATTTAGTAAAGTATTAACTTTATGAAATTTGAAATATTCTTTTACATAATATAAATAAATTTCAAAATCAATTTCGTAGATTTGATGAGTTCACAAGACATTTAGATTTTCTTATATTCGGATACATATATTTTCTTAGTTATCTATGTTGTTTTTGCAAAGTTGAAGATTTTTTTGTAAATAAATAATATTACAAAAAATTGTAAATCTTTTACGTAAAATATCTCTACGTTACCATTTATTTTGTGAAATTGTAACATTTTACGCAATGCTCACTTAAAAAACATGAAAACTTACTAGTCTTTTACTTAAAACATTCAATTACTTTCTTGAAGTTGTAACATTTTACGCAATGCTCCCTTTTTTATCATGCAGATAATATGTTTCCATGGTTTTCATTACTTTTTTCGCAAAGTAAAAGTTTTGTTTCGTAGAGTATTAATTTTGAGAAAATGAAATATTCAATTACATAATATATGATTAATTTCAAATAGATTTCATAAATTTGATGATTTCACATGACATTTAGTTTTTCTTCTATTCGAATACATATGTTTGCTTAGTTATCTATGTTATTTTACAAAGTTGAATATTTTTTTGTGAATTGTTAACTTTACGAAAAATCATTAGTCTTTTACATAAAATATGTCTACGTCTTCATTAATTTCGTGAAGTTGTAACATTTTACGTAATGTTCACTTTTTTATCGTATAAATAATAGGTTTTCGCTGTTTTCATTGATTTTTTCGCATAGTATATGTTTTTTTGTAAAGTATTAACTTTATGAAATTTGAAATATTCTTTTACATAATATAAATCAATTTCAAAATCAATTTCGTAGATTTGATGAGTTCACAAGACATTTAGATTTTCTTATATTCGGATACATATATTTTCTTAGTTATTTTTGTTGTTTTTGCAAAGTTGAAGATTTTTTTGTAAATAAATAACATTACAAAAAATTATAAATCTTTTACGTAAAATATCTCTACATTACCATTTATTTTGTGAAATTTTAACATTTTACGCAATGCTCACTTAAAAACCACGAAAACTTATTAGTCTTTTACTCAAAACATGTTAACATTTCAATTACTTTCGTGAAGTTGTAACATTTTACGCAATGCTCCCTTTTTTTATCATACAGATTATATGTTTCCATGGTTTTCATAACTTTTTTCGCAAAGTCAAAGTTTTGTTTCGTAGAGTATTAATTTTGAGAAAATGAAATATTCAATTACATAATATATGATTAATTTCAAATAGATTTCGTAAATTTGATGATTTCACATGACATTTAATTTTTCTTCTATTCGAATACATATGTTTTCTTAGTTATCTATGTTATTTTACAAAGTTGAATATTTTTTGTGAATTGTTAACTTTATGAAAAATTACTAGTCTTTTACGTAAAATATGTCTACGTTTTCATTAATTTCGTGAAGTTGTAACATTTTACGAAATGCTCACTTTTTTTATCATATAAATAATAGGTTTTAGCTGCTTCATTGATTTTTTTGCATAGTATATGTTTTTTTAGTAAAGTATTAACTTTATAAAATTTGAAATATTCATTTACATAATATAAATCTATTTCAAAATCAATTTCGTAGATTTGATGAGTTCACAAGACATTTAGATTTTTTTATATTCGGATACATATATTTTCTTAGTTATCTATGTTGTTTTTGCAAAGTAGAAGATTTTTTTTTTGTATATTGTTAACTTTACGAAAAATTACTAGTCTTTTACGTAAAACATGTCAACATTTTAAGTAATTTCTTGAAGGTGTAACATTTTACGCAATGATTACTTTTTCTTATCAAATAAATAATATGTTTTCGCGGTTTTCATTGATAATTTTCACATAGTTTGAGTAGATTTTCCTAAAGTGTTAAATTAAAAAAATTTAAGTAGTCTTTCACGTAAAATATGTCCAAGTTTTAGTAAATACTGTAAAAATTAATATTTTTACGTCAAACTTAGTTTTTTATCCATTGAATGATATATTAAATAGAATTGTCACTCATATTCAACAACTCTTTCTTCATTGTCTCTCATATTTAACCAATAATTTGGATTGAAGGGAACTCATTTCAATTGCAAAACACAATTTGGAGTTGGACTTTTTCATTTATTTCTGCAATATAAATCATTACACAAATTTGAAGTATTTTTCACCAAGTCAGAGATAAAGAAACAACACAATGATGAACATAGAAGTTCAAGAACATACTTGAAATAAGTATCGACGCGAAGTTAAAAGTTTGACGGACGAATTTCGAAACCAACAACCTGCATTCAGCTCGTCTCTCGTACAATGGGGAACAACATATCATGCTTTTGGATGATACAAAAATCTTTTCGATGCACCTGTACATAAACAGTAGCAACCAATTATTTTAAAGCTTTGTAATACACTTTATAATACACATTTATAATGTTTTCTTTGAAGTGTCCAAGACACTTGTGTAATGAGTAAATTTCAAATGTCACTAGCTTCAGTTGCAAGAGATCCAGTAACTCCTGGAGATATATCTCTATAAAAACTTGTACAACAATTAGTACCGGCCAGCTGGGTAATCATTACTAACTAAAAAAACATAACCACCATGGGTTTTTACATAGGTATGTTGCCAATGATCACAGATTCACATGTAATCTTAAATTTTATGCCAAGTATAAAGTCCATTGAATCAATAGACCACATCATCATTCATTACAATAAGAGATGAAACTGTGATAGTTTACCTCTTAATCCATCAGCAGCCCAAATAGCTCAAATCATCTGGCAAATGCTCTTTTGGCTCTGATGGTAAGAAAAATATAGATTAAGAAACAGAGAACATCCCCAAATCTAAACAAAGCAACAGATTCAAGAATTAAGGAAAATGCAACATAAACCACTAATACAATTACAAACCTGACTCCCGCTATATATAGCTTGACTCTGAATTCGAGTTTTTACAATGTTAATCGGATGTATCATTCCTTCCCCAAAAGCCCTAGCAATCCCTCCCCATAGGAACACTTATGGAAAAGTGAAGCAAATAACATCTGAAGAAGGATGGTTGTACTGAATGCCGAGAAAAAGGTATGATAACATCATAAGGAGAAAAAAAGAAAAGTACACAATGCAAAAGTTCCCCAAAAGGAAATTTCTCAAGGGTGTCATGGAAATACTTGAATACCTCTTAAAAAAGAGATAAACAAACATTTTAAAATTGTACAAACTTTAGATAAAACAAGATAATCATATTAATCAAGCTATCTTCAACTGCTAAGTTCTCAGGGGAATTATATTTTCCTCATATTAGATTAAAGTAATCTAGTCTAGATCAGGAAAGAATGATCGACAATAAATATTAATTAGTATGAGGCAAAATCCTAGAAACCTAACTTCCTGAAAGGAACCAAGATTTTACCCCAATTAAAGTCCAAACGCATAAGACGAACATGCAAAATTCTTTATCATTGAAGTGAATTTTAAGCACAAACCATTAATTGTTACAAAAATTAAGGAATTGGGAAAATAAAGAGAATGGATGAAGAGAGTACCCGATTGTAACGTAATCTGTAAAAGAACATTTTGCAACCCTAAGGACACATAAATCAAACTCAAACATTTGAATCTAATCGAAAAATAAAGAAAATGAAGAAGAATAAAATTAGTTTGAGCTTCACCTAAAATATCACAACAATTGCTTCGTCCAAGCGGAACTAGCAACTCCCACAATCTTCCACCAGAAATGATCAAAACTCACCGGATGTTGACCATAGTAATAATCGGAAATCAAAATATCGACGAAGAAATTCAATAAAAGACGTGCCAAGTAGCAATCGTGAAGATTGGAGAAGAACTCGAATATAGCAGAGCAAAGGTAGGCGGTCAAATAGTGGATGGATGAGATGCGTTTCCCTCTTACATCGATGGTGCAAATTCAAAGTAACATACACTTTGTTTTTCAACAAAGTCATGAATAAATGAACTACGTTAATTTTATGGTAAATTTTATAATTGCACTAAAAAGGTTTCAAAATTACAGTTTTTACATTCTAATTGAAAATTTTCATTTAGTACCAAACTTAAACTTCCTCTTTACAGCTGATACATCCTATATAAAGGATAGTTTCTTCCCACAAACTAAACGCGATTTTCAAATCTGAATCTCTTATTCTCGAAATTCTCTGTTTTCTCTCAAGCAAAAACCTTAACTGATATAGATATCTTCAAAATCAAATCGCAATTTTCTTCACATCTCCATCAATCAAGTAAGTATCCGAGCTCAATAAATTTGAAATTCGAAGTAAAAGCATTTGTTTGAGAAGAAAAACGAACTGATTTTGATTTCTAAAACTTACAGAATGGAACGAATTACCGTTTTAATCCATTGCTAACGATCATGGAATGAAAACTTAAAATTCATTGGTTACAAAGTTGCTGGCATCTTAATTTCGCAATATTCTAGTTTTTTTTAATTCAAAAAAGTCCTTGTTGAAAGCTTAGAAATAAATGAAAACCCAAAAGATCTGAAGATAGAATTTTAAGTTACACATGGAGATCCTGCCATGGAAATCACTAATGATATGTTCCTGCATTTTTTCCTTTCATACCAATCGCAAAGCACAATAATGAATAGTTATCACAAAGTTTGATAAAACATCTGCAGTTGTTGAAGATAAACTCTAATGCATTTTTGAAATTCTTGTATAATGATAGTAAACTGCTGGTATTCTACATTGTATAAAAATATAAATTCCAATCTGATATACATCTAATAAACTACTGGTATTATGCTGGTATACTGCTGGTATTTAGCTAGTAAACAACTAGTACTTACATTTTTTTAAGCATTCATTTGCACAAACTAGTTAAAAATGTCCAACTGGAATTTTTCTCGTATATAGCTGGTATTAAGCTAGTGACTGATCCAGTTTCTGCATTTTAGCAATTTTAAAAATCCAACTGGTATTCTGCTTGTACTCTTCTGCTATACTGCTAGTAATTACGTGTTTTTAATGCATTCATTTACACAAAAAATATGTTGTTTTTGAATTCAATTCAGACCTTACAAAAATAATAATGGACAAACCAGACTCCTACCAGCTCTATACCAGTATTTTCAAAACATATACAATTCAGCAAAATTTAACAAAGTTAATATGTCCAACTAGTATTCTACTGAAGGTAAACTCTAATGCATTTTTGAAATTCTTGTATAATGATAGTAAACTGTTGGTATTCTGCATTGTATAAAATTGTAATTTCCAAACTGATATACATCTAGAAAACTACTGGTATTATGCTGGTATACTGTTGGTATTTAGCTAGTAAACAACTAGTACTTACATTTTTTAAGCATTCACTTGCACAAACTAGTTAAAAATGTCCAACTGGCATTTTTCTCGTATACAGCTGGTATTAAGCTACTGACTGATCCAGTTTCTGCATAACTGATAGGAATATAGCAGAATGCTTGTATCCCATGTTTATATGAGATCTTTTCATGCTTGGTTAGGTCCCACAAAAGAAGAAGAGGGAGAGAACATAATCTTGATGGAAGCAAAAAATAATGGAAGTCATTTTGAAAGGGGAGATTGTTCTTACAATCTAGCCGTTACACAACATTCTCAAGATGAACACTCTACCTACATTAACAACATCACAGATATGACCATGAAGGAGATAAATTGTTGCGTCGAGCAAGATTCCATAGAGGATGATGTTGAAGATGTGGAGATATCTAAAAGAAGGATTGACAGACTCAAGGTGAATTAAGTATTTAATGACAACAATATTTTGAAAGATGCAATAAGCTTCTACGCTATTGAAAACAACTTCCAATTCAAAGTAGTGAAATCATGCCCCAAGTAATACTACTTAAAATGCAATGAACCGAACTGCCCTGGATGCTAAAAGCGTCGCAGCAAAATTATAACGCACTGTTCGTAGTGAGGAAGTATGTAGAGGAGCACAATTGTAAGGCAGGTAACAAAATCAGTGATTGTAAAGTACATAAAGAATGAATACTTGAATGAAAAGAAGGTTTACGACCCGTTAGACATCATCAATGATGTGAAGAGCAAATTGGGAGCCGACATCAACTACCAAAAGGTGTGGCTTGCAAGGGAAGAAGTGCTTAAATTGATTAGAGGTTCTCCGCCCGAAACATACAACATGCTTCCAAGCATGATCTACATGATAAGATAAACAAACCCCGGTTCCGTGATCAATGTGACAATGAATGGAAACAAATTCAAATACTTATTCATGGCATTACATGTGTGCATCCAAGGGTGGAAACATTGCAGGCCTATTGTAGTAGCAGATGTAACATTCCTGAAAACTTGCTACAATTCCACCCTTTTATGCGCTTGCGCCTACGACGCTGCAGGTAAATAAATCATTTAATTTTTGTAATATTCATACACCTGGTATATACCTGGTAGAATGTTGGTATTTGGTCCCACTGTTTACTATGCTTATAAAATGTTTTTAATTTAGCAATGAACTTTCATCATCTTCATCTTTTTAGGGTTATTGAGTCCAACAGGTAAGATGATGATGATTTATGTGCCATGACGAGCGTCGAAACCGTCAAAAATAAAATTTATAAAACCCTTTGACTCTAAACAAATAAATTTGCAGTAGCGGCAAGCGGGATCGTCTCCACAGGGACTATGTAATCAATTTAACTTGATGACAACTAAGAAAATGC
>CATIWQ010361439.1:0-31706 GCA_949673415.1 Euphorbia schlechtendalii
ATTTCGGGACCCTGCAAAATGTGAAAAGCTAACAAGGGAAAAATTATAGCTTTATCATTGAACTCGCGAGTCGGGAGTAAAAATCTCGTGCTCACAGACTACCCCTTATGGGAACACTGCTGATATGAGATCAGTATGGTCCCACGATTGAAAGAGCAGCAGGGTTTAGAGATAATACATGCCCGGTCACGGTTGGCACTCTTTGGGGATGATGCTTGGAAGCTTTCATCTTGGTGCGGCGTTGTCAGGGATTGGCCTCTCCATGCCCCTTGTGAATTGCCCGTTTGGCAATGATTGCCCCTTGTGAGTTGACCGTGACTCTCGGAACTGCTGGGGAAAGGATGAAAGCCATGTGCTCCATGCCTTTGATAATACGTCGACTGCTGTGAGTCTTCGTTGGAATCCACTGTGGGATGGTTGACCATTGTGGTTTGAATTGTATGCCCCTTGTGAGTTGACCGTGACGTTCGGAACTGCTGAGGAAGGGTGCGAACTGTAAAAAGTTCAGATGACTTTAAAAAGTCAAGAATTTTGAACCGTAGAAGGTTTGGATGACTGTAAAAAGTTAGGATTTTGAACCATAGAAGGCTCGGATGACTGTAATAAGTTAGGATAAATGAGGATCGTAATAGGTCCGGTGACTATGATAAGTCACAAAAATGAGGACCATAATAGGTTCGATGACTGTAATAAGTCAAGAAATGAGGACAGTAATAGGTCCGGTGACCATGATAGGTCACGAAAATGAGGACTGTAATAGGTCCGGTGACTGTAATAAGTCAGGAAATGAGGACCGTAATAGGTCCGGTGACTTCAACACCTAAATTTTATGAGCAGGACAAAATGATGTATGAGTAGGACATAGTAAAATCTAAAAGCACAAGTTCAGAACTTCGACACCTAAATTTTATCCTGGTTCGGCCCCAAGCATACCTCCAGTCTCCAGATACCTTTTCTGAGCTTTAATCCACTAGTGTTTGTTCCTTAGTTAGGCGGAGCAACCTTTACAGTGGGTAGACACAGTTTTACAAAAAGTACTTTCCTTTCTAACTACTACTAAACTCAGTTTGGGTACCCTTCCCAAACTAACATTCAGATTTGAATAGAAAATTGTGGATTGAATTCAACTTATAAAATGTTGAATCCTTACAATGTTAAATCTAAGTATTTCTCTCTTTTAAAAATTGATTTAGAATTTCTTGTCTGCTAATTGCTTGAGTTTGGAATTTCTTGAAGGTGTGAGAAATTGCATAGAGTTTCAGCTCTAAAAGAAATTCAAGGTGATTCACCAAGTTTGAACATCTACTTCAGTCTTCTATTTATACTTGAAGCTTTGCGAAGTAGACGTTGAAAACTTTTTGAGGTTGCTGATCTTCAATTTCTCTTCTCTTCATATCTTTCAAATCTTCCCATTAGAGACATATTCTAGGACATTTAGAGATAGAAATTTGAACGTTGAGGTGCGATAAAATTCCGTTGATCAAATCTTGTTTATCTTCAAGCAATTTGATTTGAGAGAGGTGCGCAAGAATGCAACGTGGAATCTTCATATTGGTTGACATTGTTGACGATGGTAGGTCATGCAGAGACACTAAGAAATGGCGCATGTCAGAAATTATTTTTGCCTTGGACTTTAGTGAGGGAATCCAGGCATTCCATACTGACACCTTTTATCTTGTGAGGACCACTAGAAATCTTCTTTAGTTTCTATGCTTTTTAACCTGAAAAGCAACTAAGGAATATTCTGTCTCTCATAGAAATCATTAGTAGCACATGTTTCATTTAATTCTCTAAGTGTTAAAGAAATCAACTTTTAATAAATAAAAGCTAACTTAGCATAGCTGAGTAGATATACTTCTAAACTATGTAATACTCAGCACAAACTCAACTTTTCCTACTATAAGCCGTAACTTAATTTATAACTTAGAAAAATGAGTTATTTTCCCTTACACAAGCTCAAGTAAGCTTCATTAATTAAGAGTATACTTAGTACTCAATTAATTTCACAATCTTAGTCAGTTTGCTATTTCCAAAACATCAATGTACTGTGAGGTACTATTAACTTGGGTTCTACAATCTCCCCCATTTTGGACAAATTACAAACTAGGTAGTAGAAGAAGTTAATTGAATAAGTGGTTTAGAGATATCAAGAATACCTAGAAAGCAATGTAAGACTCCCTTGTGCTAAGTGACTTTCCATCGTCAACTTGAACTCCCCTGTATTGAGTGAGTTTTCTTCAAGTAGCTTAGCTTTCCCATACTCAGAGGATTTTTCTTCACATTGGGACTTTGTCTTACTTCAGCTTTACTTCAAAGTTGGTCTCTTGTATGAGTTCCTACATCATATAGTCATCTTCACAGCAAAAACATACATATTACAAATAAATGAAGGTAAGAAGATCTTAACTTGAGGTAGGAACTTGTATCTTTTTATTAATTTCAAAAATGACTTAGTCAGTACATTATTTATGTTTTAAACTAAGATTACATAGTTAATTCCTATTACAAGTTCCAAAAACTACAAGGTACATGGCCTATGCTATTTTCTATGCGTAACAAATGAAGATCCAACAGTCTTGTCTTGATTAGTCTTGGGATGTTGCTGCCGAGGAGGATTATGATGAAACGGTTGCCTTGGAAGAGTTCCCTTGTTGAGATTTGCCAACATCTTCAGCTACCTTCTCCACCTTTGCTATCTAACCTTGCATAATTTTTTCAAGGAAGGTATTGAAGGCATCGAGAGCAACTCTGAAGTTCTCTTGCTGGCTGATGATTTGCGGGGAAATCTCTTACTCCAGTTGCTTCTTTCCCTTATTGGTAAGAAAATCTTGATCATTAAGCTCGCTGAGAAGATGATGGTGATATCTAGAGAGGTGCGCAATCTGGTCAAACCCTTGACACATGAACTGTTGAAAGCATTGAAGAAGGCCTCAAAAGTTCATTGTAGTCAGTGTGATCTTCAGTTGCACTTTAATATCAAGAATTTTGGGACTAATAGATGATATACACTTTGCATTGTAATCAATATCCTTTGCGTCCAATTCGCCTGTCTTCATCAGAGTTCCAATATTCTTTTGCAGGTCTTCTACCATTGTCTTGATGATATTCAACTTGGTGTGAATGGTCATACCTATCTCAGGAAACAAAGAGTTTATAGCAGGTAAACTTGGAGTTGGCATGTCTGGAAAAATCCTCCCCATGTCAGAGACAGGGAACTTCTGCGAGGAGGAGACTTTATCTATTGTGTGCTCATTGACTTCTCACTAGATTGTGTCCAATTTGGTGTGGAGAGAGTCTATATTAATGATAGGGGCCTTATCCATTTTAGTTCAAATGTCCTTCAGCAGCTTCACCACTTTATCTTGTTTGTTTTCATGATGTAGCAAGAACTTTGACTGAGCCTCAACGAGTTTTGCGATCTTGTGGCCAACATCCTTTGTAATTTCCACCTCTTTAAAGACGTTCTTGATCTTGTGGTCGATCAGTCTCTTTATTTTGGCCTGATCCTCACCCAGTTTGTGGATCTGTGTCACTTGAGTTACCATATTGGTACTCAAGAGACTCAGCTGCTCAGTAGAAGCATCCACACTACCCTTTATCTTTCCTACAACAGCATTAGCCATTGCAGTAGACATGGGGATAGCAATGATTTTTACCCTAAGCTGGGCTGTAGAATTTGTTAACCTAGTGAGAATTAGATCCATCTTATCCACCAAACTTTTTGCACTCTATTTTGTCAAGTGATTTTGAATAGCCAATAAGCTACTTGGATCCTCTCAAACTCCTCGAAGTAGAGGGATTCTCTGGGCGCACTTGCGTGTTGTTTACCTTAAGTCTGGAGGACAAGTCCGTCAATTCGTGAATAAGTAGCATTTTGCTTACTGCTCCATCTAACTCAACATTTATCTTGAGCATAAGGGATTTCTTCCTAGCTAACTCTCTGATTTCTTCTAGGAAAGATGAATCAGCTAAATCCTCGCGGATTGTCTCTCTACTAGGTTCAGTTTCTACACGGGCTGTAAAATTTGCCTCAGCTTTTTAACTACTTGATGAGCGTAGTTCTCAGCATTGGGAACTTCCCTAATAAAAGGTGTTAAGGGGGTAGAGGATGGGTTTGAAGAATAGGGTGGTTCAGAAGAGTTTACAGTTGAAGAAGTAGGGGATTGTTTTGGTTGAGTGGAATAGAAGGTACAATGGATGTACAAGCAATGGTTTGGGTTTGAGTTTGCATTGGAGAAGAGTGGGTAGAAGGATTATTTACAGGTGAATGGTTAGGAGAGAAAGAATCATTGCTTTTTATGGGTGAAGAAATATAAATGGGAGAGCTTTGGGTATTAATAGGAGAGGAAAGAATATGGATAGGAGAATGTATAGTATTGGAAGGAGGAGGAGAATTTACAAATGGTTTTTCAGTATCTACAGGAATAGAAACTGAGAAAATTGAAGGATTTACAAGAGAAGGTGGGATTTGAGGATTTACAGAAGAAGATGGGGTAGGAATTTAAGGAACCTCTATGTTAGCTGTTTGACCCAAGGATGGGTTAGCTTGAGGTTACTCATGCTGATTAGAGGACTCCTCAACATGAGTGAAAGAGGATGTGGGGATGTTGGGTTCCTGGGGATCAGACTCCTTAGGAATTAAGGAGAGGGTGTCTCCAACATCCTCCTCGCTGCTCAACACCTACACATTACATTGCAGGGGCCTGTTGGTGCAGAACACTTGCATTGAGTACCCTTTACTTTGGTAAATGCTTCTTGAACTTCACTATCAGTGTTAAGACTCAGACTGTAATCTTCTCTAGACACCTTGGCCTCACCCTGCTCCTCTTATTCATCAGAAAGAACCATTTTGCACTTTCTTTAGCGTGGGGACTCATCAATCGCATCCACATGTTCTTGTTCCTCCGCTTGCTTCTTAGCTTGAATTTTGGCCTCTATTTCTCTTTGTATGCAGGTTTTGGCCTTCATATGCCTCCTTTGACATTGGGGCTGAGCAAGGGCCTCATAGGTTTTAGATTTGGCAGGGCTTTTCCCCCTGGCCTTGGAGGAAGTAACCTTCTGCTTAGGAGAGGAGGTGGTGGTGGTGACTTTCTCTTGGATGCTCGATATGGGGGCTTTGTCTAAGTTATCACTATCATTAAAGTCAAACATGAATCCATCTTCATCCTCCTTCAAGATATCCATAGGTACTATTGTCGATATGCACTTCAGCTTATGCTTTTATTATGCTTTATTGTACTTGGTATGTACTTGGTTGTGAATTAGTTTGCTAAAGTGAGCCATTTCGAATCACTTTTTCATGGGTAAAACTGTATCACTGGACTCCTCCAAAAACTGAGCAATGTCCACTTTCACTGCCCTCTTAAGTTTGGTAATGAGGTAACCATAATGATAGACAGTAGCAAACTTGGTCAAATGGTGAATAATCACCACTTGCCAGTTCATCTTCTTACACAATACCTTATGGTAGACCACACACCTCTCAAAGTAGGTGCAGCTAGTCATAGACCCTATCTTTGGTAGTAGTAAATTCACCACCAGCTCGTGGTACATACTCGTAGTCCAGCTCATTCCTCTTGCTATTGTCTCCCCTGATACATAGTTCACAGGGAGCTCCCAATCTTCTGGAATAATTACAGCCTCTTCGTCACCTATTTTGCAGACCTGAGTGCCCTTATTTGGCATGTTGAGGATGCTCCCTATCAATCTCACATAGAAGAGAGTGGATTTACCTCCAAAATCCATCATCAGAACATCATCAAACCCTTGGATGGTGTAGAGATTTGAATAGAAAGCTCTAATGAGTCATATGATTGCAAGACCTTCCAACTTAAGAAAGAACTCAAATGTTGTTGCTTGATGATCCTGTGTATGATTTTGTTTCGTAGCAACCCTTCATAGACCACTTCATAAACGGGACTAAAATCTAAGTTGTCTGCCCACTCTACCTTAGTGAATCGGGTTCCTTCTTTTAGAGTTAATTTTTCAATCTTCCCGTCAGCATTCGCTATAATCTTCATGGAAGTGGTGCTCTTGAGTCTAAAGGTGGTTCTAGTAATCGCCATTTGAGAGAGAATTGAAAAAGTGTGAAAGAGAAGAGAAATTATTGTTCGAATGCTTTAGATTTCAAATTCGTAGAAAACAAGTAACCTTCTCTCTTTAACTATTTAACTTATATAGACCTCAGGATCTCTCAAGGGCATGTGGTGCTACCATAGCTCAAGATGAGAATGAACGTTGAGATGAGCATAAACTACCTCAGTTTAACGATGAGTTTTGATAAAAATGGTTCCTATTCAAACGGATGCCTTTTTGAAAACGTAGAGTTTGAATTTTAACCATGAAACAGTTCCTCACACCTTTACTTTAAAATATTGACAGTGTTATATCCACGTGTCTTCTTAAAGATTGATCTCCAACACTTAGCCAAAATTTTGAGAATTTCAACTTCCATCTTCTTATTCATCATGGATTTGCATTCCAATTAACTACCTTAGAATACAGAATTGCTCCTTTAGCAATGGCTTGGTGAAAATGTCAACACACTTTTCCTCAAAAGGAACATACTCCAGCTTGACATCTCCTCGTAGCACATGATCCCTAATGAAGTTGTGTCTTATGTTGACATGCTTCATCCTATCATGCTGAATTGGATTTTTGGATAGGTCAATTGCACTCTTGTTATAACACATAACTTTAAGACAATTTGACTTTATACCATAATCTTCCAGTTGCTGCTTAATCCATAGCAGTTGTGTTACACAAATTCCTATTGTCATGTACTCAGCTTCAGCTGTACTCAGAACAACAGAAGTTTGCTTCTTACTATACCATGAGACATGACACTCTCCAATGAAATGACATCCTCTTGTTGTACTTTACCTATCGAGCTTGTCTCTACCATAATCAGCATTTGTGAATCCCCTATGGCTGAAATCTGAGCTGCTGGGATACCAAAAAACTGCTTTAATTGAGCCTTGCAAGTACCTGAGAATTCTCCTCACAGTGGCTAAATGAGATTCTCTAGGGTCAGCTTGATAATGAGCACGGTAACACACATCATATTGTATGTCTGGCCTACTAGCGGTGAGATAAAGAAGAGACCTAATGATTCCTCTACAGAACTTACTGTCCACATGTTTTCTAGCTTTGTCATTACTTAGGATTGTATCTGTGGCCATAGGAGTGGACATTGCCTTTGAATGTTCTGTCTGCTTGATTTGAAGACTAAGAAAGAAGTTGAACTCTCCCATCATAGACATTTCGAACTCGCTTTTCATCTACTTTCTAAATACCTTGCATAGCTGCTCATTAGTTGCTCCAAATATGATATCATCAACATATATTTAGACTAGCAACACATCTTCCTTTCTTCGCCTGATAAATAGAGTTGTATATGCTTTTCCTCTTTCATAGCCTTTAATAATCAAGAAATTGGTCAGCCTCTTGTACCAAGCTCCAGGAGCTTGCTTCAATCCATAAAGAGTTTCTTCAATTTAAAGACATGCTCAGGATTCTTTGGATCTTCAAACCTTGGAGGCTGGCAAACATAGACTTTTTCTTGAATGAATCCATTCAAGAATGCACTCTTAACATCCATTTAAAACAATATTAAGTTCATATGAGATGTGAAATCACACAGGATTCGAATTTCTTTGAGCCGAGCTACAGGAGCATAAGTCTCATCATAATTGATTCCTTCTTGCTGATTGTAGTCTTGCGCAACAAGCCTAGCTTTGTTCCTAACAATAGAGCCATCTTCATCTAGCTTGTTCTTGGAAACCCATTTTGTTCCAATGATTGATTTCCCTTTCAGCTTAGGAACTAGATCCCAAACATCATTGCACTTGAACTGATCCAGCTCCTCTTACATTTTGATAATGCAATAATCATCTCATTCTACATCTTGAAACTTCTTGGGTTCGATCAATGAAATGAAGGTTGGATGACTCATCATCCTGTTGAGTTGACCTCATGTCATTAATGGATTATGAACATCATCAACTATGTTGTGTAGCGAATGTTTGCAATGAAGTCTAATCTCTCTTGGAAGACTCGGATTAACTATTAGAGGATCGATAACGAGATATTAAGGTGGAGGTTGATCCTCACCATTTTTGAAGTTGATAGAAAGATCCTCATCATCTTTGGCTTTCTTAGCTTCAGGTTATTATGCTAGGTTGGGTAGCACAGAGAGTGGCATACAGAGTGGATTTGCTTGCTAGCGTACTCATTCGTCTTCATCAGATGAATGTCGATCTGCATTGTTAGTTTCATTGAAATCTACATGCATAGACTCCTCTAAAAGGTTGGTTCTTTTGACATATATTCTATATGCCCTGCTATTAGTTGAGTATCCCAGAAAGATACCTTTATCAGACTTAGGATTAAACTTACCTAGTTGCTCCTTGGTGTTAATAATAAAGTACCTACAACCAAATGATTTGAGATGACCAATCTTAGGCTTGCACCCTCACCAAAGTTCATAGGATGTCTTCTCAAGAATTGGGCAAATTAAAACCCGATTCAAGATATAATAGGCTGTGTTAACAGCTTCTCCCTAAAAGTACTTTGGTAGATTGTTATCACTCAACATTGATCGAGATATTTCAACTATGGTTCTATTCTTCCTTTCTACAACCCCATTTTGTTGAGGTGTATAGGGAGAAGAAAAGTTGTGGTCAATACCATGTGCTGAACAGAATTCTTCGAAATGGAAATTCTCGAATTCACGTCCATGATCACATTGGATTCTACTGATTTTAGTTCCTATTTCGTTCATTATCCAGTTACTGAACTTGTTAAAAGATTCATATGTCTCATCTTTGCTACTCAGCAAGACTACCCAAGTGAATCTCATGAAGTCATCCACTACCACCAATGAAAATCTCTTACCACCCATGCTCTTTGGCTGAAATGGGTCAAAAAGATCTAGGTGGAGGAGCTCCAATAGTCGCTTAGTGTGAGCGGATGACATTTTAGACTGGTGTGGTCACCGCGAGGCACCGCCCTTATGAGATGGGGCGTGGGTTTTTCAAAAGGACTAAGCTTTGAAGGATGCATTGCTCGGTGTAAAATGGTTGTTGTTTGAAAAATGTAATTTTCAAGCTAAAAGACTCGAGATAAGGATCTCTAATCTATGTTATAGAGTCGCCACCCGGATCACCTCTTCCAAGAATATTTTGTACAGCTTAGATCCATTTGCTTAATCCATACCATAAAAAAGAGATTCAGGTCCAGGATGAGTTACCTATTTCATCATCATTTGAGTTAACATTATTCCCGTTTGGAAACCACACTTATGATATTTCGATTCAATCAAGATGTTTTCGGTTTATATTTTATCACACATGCATAATACAATAAGTAAATTATGGAAAGTAAACACGTAGGAAAGTAAATGCGCCTAATCTATGAGATTAATTACATATTGGGATGGGGGATTTACAAATCACCTAAATACATCGAAATCTAACAAATATTACATTTGATAAATGCGATACCCAAAGGAAATTAAACCCTAACATACATCTATCCTAAACTACCTGCATCCACAAAATGTTAGCACAGGGGATATTCCATCGAACGCAAACATGCATTGTCTATTGGTACTCCTTTAATAATGTGATGATCGGACCACAAATGGTGATGAGTCACGCGATGAAGTTGTTAACACATTGAAATGCTTGACTTCTTCTTTATGTCTTCGGTGTTGATGTGTTTAACTACTTTGGAGAACTTAGCTTCGATTTGTGACTTCTTCTATGTTTACCAATCGTATCATGTGTTTAACTACTTTGGGGAACTTAGCTTCGATTTGCTTTATTGCCTCTATCTTGACTCTTCTGGCCCATTTTTATCTCAATCATGCTATCCTCTGTTTGACTGACTAAATGGTTAGTGAAGATTTTGTGTTTGACGATCTTTCTATCAACCTTTAGCATGTCTTCATAGGATAAGGAAAACGCTATCACGTGTTTTCTAAATACCTATGTTATCTCTCATTTTTCATCAAGAGTTAAATTATTTGAAATTATTATAGGGGATTCACTAATACCCAAATTATTTCATGCGATGATGTGTTATGCATGCTAAAAACATTATGCTCATGTTCACAAGAATGTGTGATGTCATCCGAAAGAATATTAACCAAACAAGAAAAGTTCGACGCTTTCAAAGATTCAAAAGCCTCATTGGTAGAATTTGTTAACATAAAAGAGTTTAAAATACTAATTATTACATTATTAGCATCCTCATCCTCCACATGCGGAGGGTCTTCTTTTCAATTATCACCTTTTCGTAATAGTTGGTTTCCCCATTGGCATGTCTAGAGATTCAACCCACTCAAGCTTCTCAGCTTTCTCGAAATCCTCATTGTAAGAAGTGAATGTGTTGGTCCTGAGCCTCTGTCAGTAGATTAGCAGTGCCCTGGCCAATAGCTTTACAATCATCTCAGACAAACTAAGCTTATCCTTGAGTAGCACTTGGGTCGCTATCCACCTTTTATAGTAGGGTTTGAACAATTCATTGGGTCTTTGCTTGATGGCCTCAAGATGTTGTATGGTGGTTTTTATTTTAGAATTGAAGCCATACTACTCTGTTAGGGCCTCTGAGAGGTGCTTCTAGTCATAAGCTATTTCCAAAGGCAGGTTGTTATACCATTCATTGGCTAGCCCTCCTAGTGTAACAATAAAGAGCTCAGCCAGCATCTTGTCACCGATACTCATAGCTCTCATCATAGTCTGATAGTTGACCAAATGTGATCGGGGATCTCCTTCTCCCTCATACTTCTCTAATCTCGGCATTACAAAGTTTTTGGGAAGCCACTCCTCATCATGTACTACCGGAGGGACATGGTAGTAGTTTGGCTGGGGAGTTCTAGAATTGGCTAGTGAATAGCCAAAAACTGTTGCCATAATTCCACTATGTTGGGAGGTAGATATTATGGGATTATCACATTAGTCCCTTGTTGAAAATTGAGCTAAAGAGGAGTGAACATTGTGGTTCTTTGGTTAAACTGCCCTTGGGGGATTGTGGTGCCCCTAAGAGTGACCATGAAGTTGGGAGCAGAAGGTGTCTAGGTCATGATCGGATATTGTGCTTATCGGACCATGAAGTTCAAGCTTGTGTTGAAGGAGGATGGGGCACCCAGATTCTGAGGAACCGCTAGTTGTGAGGTAAAGCTTTGACATGGTGGAACGAAACTAGATGAAGGCCTAGCTTTTCTTGCAAATGGATTTGAGTGATGCCAACTGGGATGGAACGGACCTAAATCAACCAACTGTTAACCAACTTGCCCTTGATTAAATTGATTCTATGATTGAGCAACCAAGAAGGCATCAGCTTACCTTAACCTTAAATAATCATCACCCCCAGAAGTCTGACTTGTCTGAAACTAACTGAATAGCCCTGAACCTTGACTTAATTGATTCGGTGCCTAGGATAGCATTACCCCCGTTTGATCATGGTGGTATTAGGGTTGTGAAGTTCCCGTACCAAATTAGAAAATAGTGGCATGATTCCTAACTAGGTAACCTGATGATAGGTGAGCATTAGGAGCAGAGTATGAAGTACGGTTCTTTGGCTGATGTGGATGAAGGTGGAACTGTAGCGCTTGAGCAAATTGATCATTGTAGAGAATGGCACTTAGAGCATCGATCAATTCTGAGCTTGTGTTCAATGGGATTTGTTGGAAAATTGGCACCTCGTGCGAAATATGCTCGTCTATTCCGTAATCACCTTGAGGATCCGCATCTCGAAACTCCAACCTGCATCTCGAAACTCCAACCTGAACCAAAGATCGATCTCCTATTTGAACCAAAATCTAAACTTAAACCCAAACCCAAATATGAACTCGAGTCTTTGCTGGAATTAGTGTGTTGAATACCCTTTGACGGAAAGTTCTCTAAGAAAGCCACAATGGGGAAAGTCCGGATGAGGTGGGAAGTCGGCTTCTTCCAACCCTTAATTGAAGCAAACACAATCGAATAGCTTCATCAGATATGAAATGCATGTTTAACATATTTGATATTGATGTATGAGATGCATATGATGTGGCTGTATCATAATGGGTTAATATGCCGTGATGCTATAAAATTCATGTTTGTCAATCCATTTGAAACAAACAGGGTTAGTTATTATTAATAAAGGCGTAATTCAAATGATAATAAGACCTGACCCATGTGGTGAGGGCTTGAAGTTGAGGTGATGTCTATGTGATGTCTAGGGTTGTGTCTGTCAATCCGTTTGGGACAAATAGGTCGATTACCGTAATACCCGTGTGGTAGTAGGCTTGGGGTTGAGGTGTGACTCGTGTTTTGCCAATCCATTTGGAACAAATAGGCTAATTGCCATAATACCCGTGTGGTAATAGGCTTATGGTTGAGGTGTGACTCATGTTTTGCCAATCCATTTGAAATAAAACAAGTTGATTACTGTAATACCTGTGTGGTAATAGGCTTGGTTTAAAGTGTGACTTATGTTTGCCAATCCATTTGGAACAAACAGGTTGACTGCCGTAATACCTGTGTGGTAAAAGGTTGATTTTATGATTTGTGTTTGCCAATGCGCTTGGAATAAACAAGTTAATTCCATAATACCCATGTGGTAATAGGCTTGGTTTAAGGTGTGACTTATATTTACAAATCCATTGGGAACAAACATGTTGATTGACGTAATACCGATGTGGTAAAAGGCTGGGCTTTTTGAGAGTTTGCAACTCTAGCTCTTTCTCATGTCTTGAGGTGGCTTTATTCAGCTTTCACACAATTGTGCGAGTCCGGGTAAATAGTGCAATGTACCATGTGACTCTTAGTATAGTGGGTTTGTTGCCCCGAATGGGTAGAGGTTTGGGTGCCAAGTGGGCACCACTATAACCAAGGATGTTCCTATCCTAGGTGATTCTAGGTTCAAGTTCAGGTAGAACGGCGTGTTATAGCCTAGGCTTAGAAGTCCATGATTCTAAGAAGACAGAGGTTTGAGTACTTAGTAAGCACTATTTTGACCATGGGTGGTCCTGACCGTAGGTGACACTGTCTCATCGCTCCTTTCTAACTCTAGGTAGATGGTGTCAGGATAACGACATGTGTGTATAATTCATGTCTGCACAACAAATCATGGGTCAGCATGATGCTTTACATGAAACAAACGTGGTGATGAAATGAACACATAGCACATAATTTTCAACACATCACCTCCCACCTTATGCCTCCCACGCATAAGGGTTAGGCTTCTAAATCTAGGCTTGGGTCATCTTAACACCGTAAGGTTTTAAGGAGCGAACCTGCATAAGAGATGCATTTGTTTTGGTAAACTTAAGGGAAGTGTCTATGGTTTCCTTAAATGAGTTCAGTCATGGGCTGTTGATGTAGAAGGTTCTTGTTGCATTAAGATACACTCCACGCCTCTCCCCAAATAGGTGTGAATGAGGGAGGTACATGCATTATGGCAACAAGTGATCCACCCGCTTAAGTATCTTTGGTCACCATGGGGTCGCAAATGATACTTTCACAAGCTTCTCGGTAAAATAGGGCATCCTAATCTTAAAGGCTAAGCCATCTAATGCATATGCTTTTGTTCAAAATATTGTAAGCGTGGATTTAACTAATTTAACAACTTTTCAATACTCATCCAAAATCTTTTAAACTTTTAAGTTTATGAAAAAGATAATCCTAGCAGAGTCGCCACTATGAGTGGATGACATTACTGACCCGTGCGATCATCAAGAGGCGTTAGCCCCATGAGATGGGGCGTGGGATTTTTCGAAAGGAGCAAGCTTCGAAGGATGCGCTTCTTAGTGTAAAATGGTTGTTGTTTGAAAAATGTGATTTTCAAGAAAAAGACTCGAGATCAGGATCTCTAGTCTATGTTACAAAGTCACCACCCGAATCAGCTCTTACTAGAAAATTTGGTACAGCTTAGATCCGTTTGCCTAATCCATACCATAAAAAAGAGATTCGAGTCTAGCATGAGTTACCTATTTCATCATCATTTGTGTTAACATTATTCTCGTTTGGAAACCACACTTATGATATTTCGATTCAATCTAGATGTTTTCGGTTTATATTTTATCACACATGCATAATACAATAAGTAAATTGCGAAAAGTAAACACGTAGGAAAGTAAATGCGCCTAATCTATGAGATTAATTACATATTAGGATGGGGGATTTACAAATCACCTAAATACATCGAAATCTAACAAATATTACATTTGATAAATGCGATGCCTGAAGGAAATTAAACCTTAACATACATTTATCCTAAACTACCTGCATCTACAAAGGTTAGCACAGGGGATATTCCACCACACAAATATGTACCAAGTATACCACGTATGCTCGATTGGAATTTTGGCAAGACCAGTGTGGTCGAGGGAAAAACAACGAAGATTTCGAAGTTCTTATTCCATGAAAATTGTTCATTTTTATTTTCAACTATATTGGTCATTTTTATTAGTGAAAATGCCGCATGTTATATTGTTGGGTCGGTATCCGGGAACTTGAGTTCCCTTCATATGGTTGACCTAAAACAACATTTAGAAACATAAATCTAGGCAGAACATGCATAACATAGCCATCGTTTGGGTTAACAACGGTAACGATGTCATCCATATCGTTACCGACTTCTCTGTGAAGTGCGATATCGATGTGAATGGTCCGAAGTGCTTCCGTTGCTACTCCAAACTTTAATCAACATAATAATAAATTAATAAATCATATATAAATCCTAAATAATTACAATTTAGAGGTTTGTTAACCCCAATGATGCATTTCCAAACTCAGAAGGGTCTCATCGGGTCGTTTTGGGCTCAAACGATTCGAAATGGAGCGAAACAAAGCAAAACTTCATTCTGCCAAAGGCAATGTCATTAACAACTTTAGGTAATGTCAAAAACAACATTTTAATGTCATTAACAACATTAGGTGATGTTGTTAACGACATTGACGTTCTAGACCTACAGAAAACACACAGAAATAGTAGAAAACAGCAAAACAAAAATCCGAAACTTCAAATGATTATAACTTTTGCTATACTTAACGAATTTGGATAATCTTTATCATTATGGAAAGCTCAAGATGTTTAGAATTTTTTTATGTAAACATAATACTTAAAAAGATTTGAAATCATACTAAAATTCCAGGAAAACATATTGGTGTGGAAAAACAGAAAAAATCGAAAAGAAAATGAAACTTCAAAAAGAAAAGCATATATAAATGTAAGCACAAACTCTAGGAACTTAGAGGCTTACCCCATATTCCTGAATCCACCTTTTTTAATGTCCTTGAAGTCCTCCGGGAAGCTCTCCTTATTTCTTTTTGGTTTGATTTGGCACTAGTACATAAATGTCCTTTTGGATCGTTTCATTTGGATCGGTTTCCTGAAAACCGATCCAAATGTCTATCAGTTGGATCGGTTTTCACATAACCGATCCAAATATATTGGTTTAAAAAATATTTTTAAACATTAATTTATAGATAAATGTTAAAATATAGGATAAATGGGCATTTTCATCGGTTTTTCTTAAAACCGATGCAAATGTGTAGCGGATAAATAATCATTTGCAATGGTTTTAAGTATAACCGTTACAAATGTTTACCGTAGCATTTCCATCATTGAACTGATGCAAAAGCCCAGAACCTTGGACCTGGAAATTGCAATGCTAAAACGCCCAAATGCTCAAATGCTTGGACATTAGAAGTGCCAAAAAGGGGAAATGTCCTCTTCTAATTAATTAAGAAATTAAAAAAATAAAACTAGAAAATAAAATTAAAAACCCCTAAATCCCATAGTCCATCTCTTCGTCACTCTACTTTCCAAAAAGCTCATCTTCATCTTTCATATGCAACCTAAAAACTCAATCCAACCGAAGATTTTCAAGATTTCAGCCAACCAAATACGTGAAATACTGTAAATTTCGTATTCCTTTTTCACTTTGTGCTCAATTTGAAAACAACTATCACTTTCTCTGATCTTAAACCTAATCTTACATCCTTCGTAATCAATATAAATTAGGTGTGTGTTGAGGTTGCATATTACGAGGAGTAACAGAGATTTCAAGTGGGAAAGCTTTGCTTTGAGGTAAAACAAAATCCTTTTTGTTTCAAATTTCACTTTCTCCTTGGGTCTATGAGAATCGTAATCAATTATGTCTTGTATCTCATCAACTGCTACTTACTATTTCTTTGGCTGATATGTTAATTAATGGACATGATTAAAGATTATCTTACTTTGTTTGTAAAAGTAATTTAAAATCCAAGTCATTTACACACCTGTAAGATTAGTCTGCTACTTTCTTTCATCCATCCTTAGTTACTTGAGCCAGCACTCAACTCTTAATCGTATACACTTGCTTTCCTCTTTTAAATCTAAACTCATATTATATTTAGTATTTTTTTTCGCAACCTATTCCATTCCTTATATTGAAGACATAAAAATCAAGTGGTAGAAATTCTAAAAGGATGGGGGGCAATAGTTGGAGTTTGTTGTAAATTAGACAAAAACACATGGTATTAGTTGATTTATAAGTTTTTCCAGCTGATATCTTTCCTCTCAAGTTGAGCTTCTACCATGTTGGATCTGTCCCTATAGGTTTATGTCAAATGTTTCTTTAACACCGTTTTTGTGCTCTGCTTAGAATTAGCTTGGAAAACTTTTGGAGCCTTAGAATTGTCACTTTGTTCTTAATTGTTATGTGTTTAAATCTGATTGCTTTAGTGAACATGCTGGTTATATTCATAATTGAGTTTTGGAGGTATAATGTAAGTTAATCTAATCATTTTTTAAGGAAATAATGAAAATATTCTTGCTTAGTGAAGTTTCAGTCTCAATGATGGAAAATTTGGATTCATATATGTTATAATATACTATTGTTTCTTTCTGTAACAAAACGATGAAATAGCATACTGTTGCTTCTTCAGTTTCTCTGTCCTCTTTCTTAGCATGAATTAAACTTAACATGCCAAGTATTGTGATTAATATGCTCAATATGATAATTGTCTGAAATTGGTACTCGATCCCTGAACAATGGAAAAAATAGATTTTTTTCTCTCATCATTTATTTAACAAATAGATTTTTATTCTCTTTGCAAACAAAGTGCCAATCACAATCATTATGCCTATCACTTCCATACGAGCTTCTTCTCTTTGTTTCTTCTTGGACTCTTTTGGAACTTTTTTGCTCTAATTTTCAAAATGCATTATGGCTCTTTATTTTATATATATTTTGGTTGAGTTAGTTTAAGTTATATAAGGCTTAGATAGACGTGCTTTGAGTTGTTGAAAGTAATTATACTTTTTTTGAAATAGAAAAGTAATTATACTGAAAAAACAAATAGACATCACATCAAGTCTTGACTTTTTAACTACATGTTTACAATAAAACTGCTTTTAGAATTCTGTTATCTTTGCAACCCACCATTATCAATCGAAAGCTAACTTTTAAAATTTAGTACACTTAACAGAAATGGAAATCTATTGGTTACAGAAAATAGCAGAAGGAACGAAAAAATGGAACATTTAAACGAGTCTGGAACGAAAAAATGGAACATTTAAACGAGTCTTATCATACCACATGTACTTACATTTTATAGAACAGAATATATGTATGGTGCAATTTTTACATAATAAAAACACTTCTGCTGAGAGTGGAAGTAATTCATATATAGTATTATATACCTTGGAAAACACTTCTGCTTCTGTCTTGGAAAGAAAATACCAATTCTAGGAAAACCAATAAAAACACACCAAAATTAACCAAACACATAACAACATAAATTATTCAGTATTGCTAAATAGATATTTACACAGAATTTTGTTTTTATCTATTTTGTTCCATTATTTCTTTATTATATTGATATACTCTTTACTTTTCTAGTCTTTTGTATTGTGTTTGTTGTTTCTTTAATTTATTTACCATATATATGAACACTTGCGGCATAGAAGTAGCTATTAGAATATTTGTGACCATGTATCAAAGTTAGTAAGTGAAATGTACCAAATTGAGGGGGTTAAGTGATTCAATTATGTTTATGGGCCCCTTGCACTTATTTATATACCATCCACATGTCTCAAAGGCACCGTAAATGAATAGTGCAATTAAATTTAGTTTTGAATGCTAGATTATGCTAAATTCCTCATATTTGTTTGTAGTTGCTTCAGTGCTTATAGTCTAGATTTAATCTCTCAGTAGTCAGTAGTCGACTCCTTAAGCATCAAGGAAAAAATAAATATCTCTTCTGTTGTTATTAGTCCGTAGACATGTGAAAAATTCAATAGGTTGTTAATATGTATTGATTTGAACTACTAACTTTTGAAGTAAGTTCTGTCGACTGATATGCCTAGAGAAAGTCTGCACTGTTGAAGCTAGTGACAATCTAGGTCCAAGACAAAAGAGTTTTATCCAATCTTGTAAAGAATCATGTAAATTAAAAAAATTGTTGATTGACGAAATTTGTACTATTTGTTTGCCTTGACTGTTTATTTTATATTCTAGCATGTGAATTAGTTGGTGATAGGCGAGTTTCATCTATTCTATTGTTGTTTACTGACTCTCATGCAAATGCACAAGTTAATGAAGCAGTTGATAGTCGGTGGTTGATATCCTTAAGAAAAAATTAAAAAAATATACTAAATCCCACTCAATATGATGATATCCTTAAGAAAAGTTTGATGATATAGCATTTAATGAAATATATATTGCGTATTTACTCTTAATATTCTGTCTGTTTTTACTAATATATCATTATATTAAAATGGTAAACATCATACATGTGACATCATGCTAAAAAATATTTAGAAACACTGAAGGGCAAAAGGTTTGAGGTGCGCCTAGGTGTGTAAATGATGAACCTCACCTCGCCTGACCCTCTGCCACTCAATCATAAATTGTTTTGTCATTGTAAAATGAGTTTAGTGGAGGCATTGAATCATTGGTTCTCACCATAAATGTTTACTCAATGCCAGTGGTTTGCCCCTATTATCATTTCATTACATAATATTACTCCTTTTCATAGTTTTTATTAGCATGTGAATCATAGTTTCCAGTCATCCAAAAGGCGCATTTCATACTGTGCATTGTGAATTTCCTAACATAGATGTCCTTTACGAATCCGCCTCTGCCTACTGATTCTTGATTCCGTGTGGATGGTTGTGATTTCCTCTGCTCTTACATCTTATCATCAAACCAAACCAAGTACCTCTCTGTAATTTCAAGATTGGCTACTGCTTTTGCTTTGATTCCGTCGCTATTTTTATATAGAGTGATTGTGATTAAATTCTGAGGCTTTCAATTAAATTACGTCATCAAACCATGGTTGTTGGTTGGTGATATACAGAAAATCTTTGGAAGGGATCTATTCCTTGCCAAGGTAGATATTTTAGACGGTGTAGTAACTTTCAAGTAAGTGATCAAGATGTTGTAGACTCTCCTAAATTTAACTAAATTGAAACTTTAAGTTGTTGGATGCTTAAAATCTAAACTTAATGCAAAAAACTCAAGAAAAACCACTCAAGAGCACTCAAACTTGCTCAAGAACACTTTGAACTCTCCCTTCTCCTTTTTGCACCAAAATTTTAGCTTTTCTTTAGGCCCCCCTTCTGCCTTTAACTAAACTCAACCCTTATGGGCTCCCTTCAATAAAAAATGTCCCCTACTTGCTTAAGTGGTTCACCTACTTGTTTCTGTCTTTTGCATGATTTTCTTCCCCCCATTCATGACTAAGTGGGATGAACATAATTTAGGCATGGTGTAAAGTGAAAAGTTTCCAAAATTATGGGGTAAAGATGGGTTTTTTGACTAAATGATCATCCTTAGATACAAGAAACACATTAGTGGAGCCAGGGGATAAATCAATCATATATACATTATTGATTAGAAGAGCAAAGAGAATAGTGAATCAATCTTACAGTCAATTATTGAGCATCATGTTGAGTTGAATGTAACCTTTCTACCTCTTCGATTGAAGGAGAGACCTCGACAGTGCCACAACCCATAATCTTGCCTTTTTGGTTATCTCCAAAACTGACACTTCCATCTCTTTTGCACTTCAATGAGATGAATTGGCTTTCATCTCCCGTCATATGCCTTGATCATCCACTATCCACATACCACATTCTAGAGTCATCAACGGATCTAAGGCTCACCTGCAAAACAATTAAGTTTTCTTAGATCTCCTATCATATGCCTTGAGCATCCACTATCCACATACCACATTTTAGAGTCATCGGTGGATCTAAGGCTCACCTACAAAATAGTTACGTTTTCTTAGGTACCCATGCTTTCGAGCTAGGTCCTCCCTTGTTAAAAGTGCTTAGGTTATTCTAGTCGTACTCATCATAATAACCATTTTTATTCCTGCACATTACTATGGCATGTCCAACTTTTCCACAAAAACCACACGCCATGTTTACTTTGGGCTGGCTCGCTTTCTTCTTTTAGAGGAACTCTTCCTCTTAGAATTGCGAGTTTGGTTACTTGAAGGTTGACTGTTGGCTGGAGGAGGATCCTGCTTCATCTTCAAAGCTATTACCTCAGCAGTCAACTCATCTAATTGCTTAGTGAGCTTTCTGTTTGAACAGTCTTGATACTCAACTTTTTCTTGAAGAGAGTGGATATCAAGAGATAAAGAAGCAACATTGTCTTCCAAATCTTCACTTCTCCTCACTAGCTCTTTGATGTTCTTCATCGACTTATTAATCAATTTCATAACATCGAAGAGAGCTTGAGCAAATTCTTCCATAGATAAGGGAATTTCAAGATGTACCTCAGCTTCAAGAGCTTTTCCCTTATTGCGTTCAGCTTCAGAGTTAGCAGTAGAATGATCTCTACCAGGGGGTAGATGCTAAGCCTTCGCCCTTTCAATTCTTGATGGCTATAAGACAAAGGTTGGCGGAATCAGTTACTTCCTCATTACACGATGAGGATTCTTCTAAGCAGCTCTAAGTGGTAGCAAGTGCCTAATTCTTCTTGTTGAACCTCTTATTGAATCTGTCCTTCTTTGCCTTAGGACAGTTGGATTAGATATGGCCTTTCTCTCTATAGCCAAAGCATTTGATATCTTTGCTGTGTTCCTTCTTGGGTCCTTCCTCAACTCCACGCTGGTGCTGAGATGACTTGATTTTATTGGGAAACTTCTTCTTGTTGAACTTTCCATCCTTCATGAAGCGTTTGAAACGCCTAAGCATAAGGGCCATTTGGTTATCAAAGTCGTAGCTGGTGGACTAATTAGATGAATCAGCTTTTAGGATAATGGCTTTGCCCTCTTTCCTTGCCTCGACTCTTTTTGGATTCATCCGAATACTTCCTTAGAGACATCTCATGAGTCAACAAGGTGCCTATCAGTTCATCGTAGGTGTAGGTCTTCAGATCATGAGCCTCCTCAATAGCGCTCTTCTTGGGGTCCCACTCTAGAGTAAGAGTGCGTAAAATCTTCTTTATGAGCTCCTCTTAAGTGTACTCCTTTCCCAATCTCTTCAGTTCATTAACAATGTTAATGAACCTGGTATTCATGGTTTGAATACCCTCATTGGCGCCCATTGAGAAAATCTCATACTCCCTCAGCATGAGATTGATCTTCAACTCTTTGACCTTGTCCATCCCCTCATCGGTAATCTTCAGCTTTTTCCAGATTTCCTATGATGTCTCACATCCTTAGACCCTGTTGAACTTAGTAAGATCTAGTGCACAGTGTAAGTAGTTAATAGCTGCGGCATTCTCCTTGAGAAGCCTCAGATGAGCATCGTCGTAGTCCTCTAGATCTACTAGGACACGAATTCCGTTCCTTGAAATAATGGGAACTCTGAGACCAAGCTCGATAGCGAGCCAAGCTTGCATGCTTTGTAACTGGATGAAGTTTTTCATGTGATTTTTTCTAAAACGTGTAATGATTACCATAAAAAAGAGGTGGTCTAGTAATAGACATTCCCTCTTTTAGGAGAATTGCCTGACCTGAGCTAGAACTACAGTTGTTGTAAGCCATTTTATGGATTTTTGACTCAAAGACGATTAGTCAATAAATTGAGCAACTGTTCTGATACCACTTGTTAGTTTTTAGACAGCTTGTAAACAACCATAGAGGGAGGGTGAATGCCAATCTTGGTTACTTTTAGATTTATAAAAATTTGTTTCACCAAGTAAAATTTTTATATGTGTGCTGAGTTGATATAAAAACTTTATAAACTACTCAACTTCGCTATCACAGTTTATCTACAATTTTCTTTCTGAGGACTCGACTCATTAAGGAAAACACTAAACAGAGATGAAATGATGTATGAGCTGGACATTGTAAAAGCTAAAAGCACAAGTTCAAAACTTCAACACCTGAATTTTACCCTGGTTCGGCCCCGAGCCTACCTCCACTCCCTAGATACCTTTTTCGAGATTTAATCCACTAGTGTTCATTGCTTACTTAGGCGGAGCAGCCTTTATAGTGGGTAGACACAATTTTACAGAAAATACCTTCCTTTCTAACTACCGCTGGACTCAGTTTGGGTACCCTTCCCAAACTAACACTCAGATTTGAATAGAAAATTGCGGACTGAATTCAACTTATAAAATGTTGAATCCTTACAATGTTAAATATAAGTATTTCTCTATAGTACAAATAGATTTGGAATGTTTTGTTTGTTGATTGCTTGAGTTTGGAATTTCTTGAAGCTATGAGTAATTGCGCAGAGTTTCATCTCTAAAAGAAATTCGAGGGGATTCACCAAGTTTGAATCTCTACTTCAATCTTCTATTTATAATTGAAGTTTTATGAAGTAGTCGTTGTAAACTTTTCGAGGTCGCTGATCTTCAATTTCTCTTCTCTTCATATCTTTCAAATCTTCTTTTGGAGACAGATTCCAGGATGTTTAGAGATAAAAATTTGAACGTTGAGGTGCAAAAAAATTTCATTAACAAAATCTCATTTATCTTCAAGCAATTAGGTTTGGGAGAGGCGCGCGAGAATGCAACGTGGAATCTTTAGATTGGTTGACATTGCTGATGTTGGCAGAGTCGTGCGGAGACATTGAGAAATGGAGTATGTCAGAAATTCCTTTTGCCTTAGACTTTAGTGAGGGAATCCTAACATTCGTACTAACACCTTTTGTCTTGGGAGGACTACTGTAAATCTTCTTTAATTTCAGTGCTTTTTAACGTAAAAAGCAACTAAGGAATATTCCGTCTCTCATAGAAATCGTTAGTAGCACATGTGTTATTTAATTCTCTAAGTATCAAAGAAATCAGGTTTTAATAAATAAAAGCTAACTCAGCATAGTTGAGTACATGTACTTCTAAACTACGTAGTACTCAGCACAAACTTATCTTTTCCTACTCTAAGCCATAACTTAATTAATCACTCAGCAAACTGAGTTGTTTTCCCTTAAACAAGCTCAAGTCAGCTTCATTAATTAAGAGTATACTTAGTACTCAATTAATTTCACTATCCTAGTCAGTTTGTTGTTTCCAAAACATTAAAGTATTGTGAGGTACTATTAACTTAGGTTCTACAGCTTCATCCTCCATGTTGAATCGGATTCTTAGATAGGTCAATTGCGCTCTTTTTATCACACATAACTTCGAGATATTTAGACTTTATACCGTAATCCTCTAGTTTTTGCTTGATCCATAATAGTTGTGCTACGCAACATTCTACTACCATGTACTCTTCTTCTAAAGTACTTAGCGCAATAGAAGCTTGCTTCTTCTTGTACCAAGAGACAAGGCATTCTCCAAGGAAATGACATAGTCTTGTGGTGCTTTTCCAATTGAGCATGTCCCTTCCATTGCTGTATCCTTTAGAAGTGAAGTCTGAACTATTTAGATACCACATAACTGCATCAATAAAACCTTGCAAATACAAAAGAATTCTCTTAACAGTAGCTAAGAGAGATTCTCTAGTTTAATCTTGATAGTGCGCACAATAACATATAGAGTATTGAATATCAGGCCTACTAGTAGTTAAGAAAAGAAGTGAGCCAATAATACCTCTGTAGAACTTACTGTCTACAAGCTTACCAGCCTAATCCTTACTAAAAATGGTGTTAGTGGCCATGGGAGTGGACATTGGCTTTGAATGCTCCATGTCAAACTTCGGGTCTTCTTTGGCATACTTTGCTTGACTAATGAATATTCTATCTTTACTTTGCTTGATTGGAAATCCACAAAAAAAGTTGAGATCTCCCATCATTGACATCTTAATCTCACTCTTCATTTACTTGCTAAACTCTATGCAAAGCCTTTCCTCAGTTGCTCCAAATATGATAGCATCAACATATATTTGGACTAGTAACATATCTTCTTTCCTTCTCTTAATGAACAAAGTTATATCTACTTTGCCTCTTTTGTAGCCTTTGATGAGAAAGAAGTTGGCCTACTTTTCATACCAAGAATGAGGTGCTTACTTCAATCCATATAAAGCCTTCTTCAATTTGTAAACGTGCTCTGGATTATTCGCATCATCATAGCTTGGGAGCTAACGCACATAAAATTACTCTTGGATAGAGCCATTTAGGAAAGCATTCTTAACATCCATATGAAATAACTTGAAGTTCATATGGGATGCAAAAGCACAAAGAATCGTAATTATTTCAAGATGGACAACTATTGCATAGGTCTCATTGTAATCGATCCCTTCTTGTTTATTGTAACCTTGAGCAATAAGGCTGGCATTGTTTCCAACAACAATGCCATTTTCATCAAGCTTGGTCTTGAAATCTCGTTTGGTGCCAATGATTGATTTCCCTTTCATCTTAGGAACTAGATCCCTAACTTCATTGCACTTAAACTGATACAATTCCTCTTGCATCGTGATTATCCAGTAGTCATCTCCTTCTACATCTTTAAACTTCTTAGGTTCAATTAATGAGATGAAAGTTTGATGGCTCATCATCCTGGTGAGATGATCTTGCATCATGACTGAATTATGGACATCATAAACAAATCTCTCTCTTGGATGATTGCAATGAGTATAATCTCTCTTGGAAAACTCGGATCTATAATATAAGTCTCTGAATTAGGTTTTTGAGGCTGAGCTTGATCTTCTTAATTGAAGTTGATATTAAGATTTTCATCTACTTTAAATTTCTTAGTTTCTTGCTCTTGTGTTGGTTTGGGAAGCACAGAGAGTGGCATGCTGAGTTGATTTTCCACTTGGATTACATTCTTCATTAGTGTTAGAAGGACGTATACCTTCATTGTTCGTATCATCGAAATCTACATGCATAGACTCCTCTAAAAGATCTATTCTCTTGATATATATTCTATATGCCCTACTGTTAGGTTAGTAACTAAAAAAGATGCCTTCATCAGCTTTCATATCAATCTTACCTAGCTACTCCTTGGTATTCAAAATGAACACCAACAGCCAAAGGATCTGAGATGACCAACTTTAGGCTTTCGCCCTCGCCAAAGCTCATAACGTGTTTTCACCAAAATTGTGCAAATTAAAACCCAATTAAAAATATAACAAGTTATGTTACCAACTTCTTCCTAAAAGTACTTCGGTTGATTGTTATCACTCAGCATGGATCGAACCATCTCAACTATGATTCTGTTATTCTTTTATACAACCTAATTTTTTTAGGAGTATGAGGAGCAGAAAAGTTGTGGTCGATACCATGTGCTAAATATAATTCTTCAAAATGGAAATCCTTGAATTCACATCCATTGACTTATTTTAATTTCTAGTTCATTCATTAACCGGTTATTGAGTTTGACAAAAGACTCAAAGGTTTCATCTTTACTACTCATGTGAATCTTGTGAAGTCATCCACAATCACTAAGGAAAATCTCTTTCCGCCCATGGTCATAGGTTGAACAGGGCTGAAAAGGTTTAGGTGTAAGACCTCTAATAGTCTCTTAGTTACAACGTTATTAATTGATCTAAATGACTTTCTAGCCTACTTACCAAGTTGACAAGCTGAGCAAAGCCTATATTTTTTCGAAGATGATACTCAGGAAACCCATATCTAATTTCTTTTTGGCTAACTTGGAAAGAATGTTCATATTTATATGACTCAGCCTTCTTGGCCAAAGTCACAAACTATCCTCCTTAGATACAAGATAAACGTTAGAGGAGCCAAGGGATAAATCAATCATATACACAATATTAATTCTAGGAGCAAAGATTATAGTAGAATAAGTCTTACAGTCAATAACTGAGCAACCTACTGAGTCAAACGCAACCTTTCTACCTTAGTAACAAAGATGAGCTACGCCTATGCAAGTTGAACTTATGTTCTTTGACTAGAGATAACTCTTTGATTAAAGGAGAAGCTTCTAACAATCTTGCCTTTTTGGTTATCTCCAAAGCTGACACTCCCATTTCTTTTACACTCTAATGAGATGAAGTGAATTTCATCTCCTATCATATGCCTCGAGCAGCCACTATCCAAATACCACATTATAGTGTCATAAGGGGATCTCAGGCTCACATGCAAAACAGTAATGTTTTTTAGGTTTCAATGTTTTTGAGCCTGGTCCTCCTTTGTTAGCAATGCTTAAATTAGTCAAGTCATACTCATCATAATAATAATTTTTTTACCTGTATAACATAGTCACTTGTTCAACCTTCCCACAAAAGCCACACATCACTTTTGGTTTAAGATGTTTCACTTTCCTCTTTAGAAAAGATTTCTTCTTCTTTCTAGAGTTGTGAGTTTGTTTACTTAAAGCTGAGCTGTTGGTTGGAGAAGGAACCCATTCTTTTTTCAAAGATGTTATCTCACTAGTCAACTCATCTAATTGCTCAGTGATCTTGTTGTTAATCCCCTCATGATACTCATTTCTCCTCACTAGTTCCTTGATGTTTTTTCCTAACTTAGTTATCAATTTCATAAAGTCATAGAGTATCTAGCCAAACTCTTCTATTGATAAAGGGATTTCGGAATGAACCTCATCCTGAATGTTTTTCCCTTTTTTCTTCTCAACATTTGAGTTAGCATCGAAATGATTGCTATTTGAAGTTGATGTTGATCTCTCACCCCTATCTCCATCAATAGCCATCAAGTAGAGGTTAGTAGAATCATTTTCTTCTTCATCAAATGATGAAGATTCTTTAGAGTCGTTCGATGTGGCAGCAAGTGCCTTATTTTACTGCAAAAACTTCTTCTTGAATCTAGCGTTATTGGATTTAGAATAGGATGATTGAATATGACCTTTTTCTCTACAACCAAAGCATTTGATATATTTGTTGTATTCTTTCTTTTATCCTTCCTTATCTTCTCTTCTGTTCTGAGTTTGCTTCTTCTTGCTAGGAAACTTCTTCTTATTGAATTCCCCATCTTTCTTCATGAAGAGATTGAATCTTCTTGTTAAATGGGACTTTTTCTCATTCATATCTTATTCTCTACTTTCATCAAATGAGTCAGCCTTGAGAACAATTGCTCTACTCTCTTTTCCCTTGCTTTTCTTAGATGCGTCATCATATTTCCTTAGGGACATCTCCTGAGTCAACAAGGTGCTTATAAGCTCATCATTGCTATAGGTCTTTAAATCATGAGCTTCCTTGATTACGCTCTTCTTTGCATCCCACTCCTTTGTAAGAATTTTAAAAATGTTATTCACCATATCGTCTTTTATAAAGTCCTTGCATTGCCTCTTGAGTCCAATAAAATGAACCTGGTATTCATGGATTGAATACCTTCATTGGTGCCCATCTAGAATAGCTCATACTCCCAGATCATCAAGTTAATATTAGACTCTTTTACTTTACTAGTCCCCTCGTAGGTGACTTCCAACTTCCTCCAAATCTCTAGTGATCTCTCGCGCCCCGAAACCTTTCTAAACTCAGACAAGTCTAATGTAAAATGTAAGTAGTTGGTTGCTACCGCATTCTCCTTATGGAGCGTTAGGTCAGCATCATCGTAATCCTCTAGGTCAACAGGAACATGTTCCCCATTCCTAACTATGGTAGGAATTCGAGGTCCTAACTCAATTTCTAGCCATATCAGCATGCTTTTTGATTGAATAAAATTTCATTTTAGTTTTCCAAAACGTATAGTGTTATCCATCAAAGAGTGGAGGCTTGGTAACCGACATTTCTTATTTAAGGAGTGCCGTCTGTCCATCACCAGATGTGTAGGAGGGATTATTAAAAGTCATTGGATCTTAATACTCAAGAGTGTTAATTCTTAAGTTGAGCAACTACTTTGAAGCCACTTTTTGATCCGCATTAGCTTAAATAATTGTATAGAGGGGGTGAATGCAGATTAACTTGTTATTTTAAAATTTTAAAAATTGATTGCCAAGATAATTTAATTTGTGTTGAGTATGGGTGTCCATTCGATCGAAACTGAACCAAACCAAATTAAGCAAACACTAAATAAGGAAAATATTGTTAATCGAACCAAACAACATAAAAATAAAAACAGAACTAACTAAACCAAAATAAATTATTCAGTTTAGTTAACAATTGAACCAAATTGAAATTTTAAATTTATTAACAAAAATTTCAAATTCTAACATTTAAAATACAAAATGCACATCAAATATAAGTATTACAATGAATTAAATGGCTTAGTAGAGGCACATAAATGAACAAGAGTGCATTTTCAAGTAGAGGAATAAGGGTGTGATATTTAAATAAAATTTTATTATGCGTTTATATATATTTCAGTTCGGTTCGGTTCGGTTCGGTTATTACGGTTTTTTCTACATAAAAACTAAATCGAACCGAATAGCTGAAATATTAACATTTTACAAATCAAACCAAACCGAATTTTTAAAACAACCTAACCAAATTAATATTTTGGTTTGGTTCGGTTTGGTAATTTAGTTACCTAATGATAAGTGTATAATTCCACTTATTATCATATTGATTTTATACTCTAAACACTAAAGTTTGTCATTTTTTGTGCTTCATATAAAAGATTTCACGTGGTATGTAGTTGTTTTTTATGCAAATGCAGATACTAGGTAAATCTTGGGAGTAAATTGATCTAAAGTGGAATTCTTTGTAAAAAGAGTGAGAAAGGTATGAAAAGATGAGTGGAACTTAAAGATTTGGCTTAGGATCGAAGCTGTCAAAGATTGGTGAAGTTACAAGAAGAATTCTGAAGAAAAACACAATTCACGATCATGACAACAATTCGCGGTCGCAACTTGATACACTTCAGAAGTAGAAAATTGTCAAACAAAGAATCACGGTCATGATTTATATATTGCAATCGCGACTTGGATGGTTTTTTGGGCAAATCTTCTTAACTACCAATCGCCAGATAAGAATGATCAACCACCATCAACTACCAAAGAAAAGACACTTATCAGAAGTCAACCAATCATGAATAGATGCCTATCCATTGTGGGTAAGATTAAAGCTTCACAACCAATCACAATGAAGTAATGTAATCTTTCGTCAAATGGACACAACTCTTCGTTTAGATATACATAACCCTTCGAACTCTATAAATAGGGCTCCAAACCTCACAAATTTCATGGCATTGGAATTAGAAAAAGTGATACATGTAGTGTTTGAGTAGATAGAGAGTGAAATTATTTAGTTTTCGCTACATTCATAAGTGTTAGCGAGAAAATGTTTAAGTGATTCGAATCCTTGTTTCGATCACTAGATTTCTCTATATATTCGAGCGATTGTTGTATAAGTGTACTTGCAAATCACTTATTAATAAAAGTTTTCATTCTTCAACATTCGTTTGTTCGATATTCACAAAGAATAGCATCCTAGCGGAGGTTCTGTATGGGCCGAGACTGAATTCAAAGTAGATGTAGGAATTGCGGGAATAGACGACTCCCATTAAAGATTGGATACGGTTTAATCAACTTTAGCTTTCACTTACATACCTTACGACTTTGCTTTGCTTTCTACTTATACTTTCTATTTCGAAGTTTATGATATATCTATGTGTCATAATGCGTATTTCGTGTCAAGTCTTTGATATTAATGAAGTTATATGCTTTGGAGTTAACTTTAAGAGTAGTTTTGTGGTTAATGAGATTGTGTATAACCATTGGATTTGTGATATTAACGCTGTTTAGTGAGCCAACATTTTTGGAATGGTAACTCGCTAAATGTGGCTATGTGATAACGACATGTACGAAGCATAGTAATATTGTTGTCCAGGTTTATATAATTGTCTTGATTCGTTTGCGCTACATTTAGAAAAGTCATTTCATGTGTTGCTCTACTATGAATCATTGAACATCTGAGTGTTTAAAACCGATTATATTAGATTAGTTTAGTGAACGTAATAAATTTGTTGAACTTGCATGTTTTCTTTGCTATACTTATTTCATAGGAAAATCTATATATTTAGAATCTCTAATCTTCCATACATATATATATATATATATATATATATATATATATATATATATATTGATTCTTCATTCTAATCAACCTGTCCAAAACTTCAAATTATTTTGTTTTATTTTCTTCATTCAGTTTTCCTTGTTGATCTTTAGAGCTGGTCCTTCCCTGTGGGATCGATATCTTTTAAAACATAATCGCAACTGCATAATTGCAGTTATCATCATTTTTCTATCTTGATAAGTGGTATTAACTACACATATACTTTACGTGAACAAATTTTTGGCACCATTAATATATAGCCAAAATCTTTGTGAAAAAGTTATTAAACTTATCAGTAGAAAAGTGGTAAACAAGTTTTTGGCGTCGTTGCCAGGGAAGGTAAGTGCATTTTAAAGATCAAGTCCAGGGAAGGCAAGTGCGTTCTAGAGTTCAAATTGTCGGAGAATGGGCAATTATATTTAATACATTTGTTTTTCTTAGTTTTTCTAGCTACTAAGTCTAAAAATTGAAGAAATAGAAGAATTGAAGAAGATCGCGACAGCGACATATATGTCGCGCTCATGAAGTTATACATCAAAACCTTATGTTCTTGTTTTGAAGGAAATCACAATCGCGATAAGCCTTCGAGATCGCGCCACGGGCCCCATATTCTCCTTCTCAATGAAAACGGGTTTATTCTTTTCTTTACTTTTCTTTTACATATTTTGTAGACTAGTTAGTTGTTTGTTTAGTTTTTCATTTTTTTTAATAAAATCTCTCACAATGAGGACATTGTGTTCTTTTAATGTGGGGTGCATTTGTAAAAATCCAAAAAAAAAAATTAAAAAAATTAAAAAAAATTGAAGAATTTGTTTTGTTGATTTTCGTGTTCATTATACATTATCTATTCTTATACTTTGCTAACATTTATCCAAGGTTATTTTGAGAGTCAGGTATTACAAGTTTGATGTTAGTGCACAACATTTATCAATTTGGTAAGGATGAGTGGTGAGTAACATTCGAAAGCAACATTCTAAGTAAGTTTCGATATATATTTCAATGCAACATGAATTAGTATAAGTTATATAGTTTTAGTTTAATGCTTCTGATAAGTTTAAGTGGAGTAATATCTAATGGTATTCCTACTATGAGTTTTATATACAAATCTCGAATATGTTCTATAAGTATTGAGTGTGTTTAAAGTGTTAGGAAATTATAACCATAATACTTTGAAATTGATTGATAGAGAATGACGGTATAAATAGTGAAAAATCAAAAGAAAGAGAGGATAACCAATGAGTTATGCAAAAGGTGAGGAATGGTAAGGAGCAGAAACTGCAACCATTCATTGAGTGAAAAAAGAAAAGAAAGTATAGCACGAAAAATAGGTGCAAAATATAAGGTACTTCAAAAACATATGCTTAAAAGAAAAAAAATGAGAGAGTGGTATGGAGCATAAATGAAATTATTGAAAAA
>CATIWQ010361457.1:0-25617 GCA_949673415.1 Euphorbia schlechtendalii
TTTAGTCATTTTTATACTTCATATAAAAGATTTCACGTGGTATGTAGTTGTTTTTTATGCAAATGCAGATACTAGGTAAATCTTGGGAGTAAAATGAGCTAAAGTGGAATTCTATGAAAAAAGAGTAAAAAAGGTGCAAAATGATGCGTGGAACTTGAAGATTTGGCTTAAGATCGAAGTTGTCGAATATCGGTGAAGTTACAAGAAGAATTCTGAGTAAAAGTCAATTCACGGTCACGATAATCATTCGCGGTTGTGACTTGTTTACTTCAGAATCAGAAGATTTCCAATCAAAGATTCAAGATCGTGACATGTATATCGCGATCGCGACATGGATGTTTTTTTGGTATTATCTTTTTAACTAACAACAGTCAGATAAGCATGATTAACACCATCAACTGCCATCAACTACCAACGAACAAACACCTATCGAGAGTCAACCAATCATGAAAAGGTGCTTATCCATTATGGATTATATCAAAGCTTCTCAACCAATCATAATGAAGAGATGCAATCTTTAACCAATGGACACAACCCTTCGTTTGGATAGATGCAACCCTTCAAACTCTATAAATAGGGCTCCAAATCTCACAAATTTTATGAGTGAATAGTGGCACATGGTCAGAAAGATAGAAGAAAACGTTAAAGTGCAAATATAGTGTATAAATAGAGAGTTTGCTACATTCTTAAGTGTTAGCGAGAAAATGTTTAAGTGATTCGAATCCTTGTTTCGATCACTAGATTTCTCTATATTCTCGAGCGATTGTTGTATAAGTGTACTTGTAAATTACTTATCAATAAAAGTTTTCATTCTTCAATATTCATTTGTTTGATATTCACAAAGAATAGCATCCTAGTGGAGGTTTGTACGGACCGAGACCGAATTCAAAGCAGACACAGGAATTGCGAGAATTGATGACTCCCATTAAAGAGTGGATACAGTTTGATCAACTTTAGCTTTCACTTGCATACCTTACAACTTTGCTTTGCTTTCTACTTATACTTTCTATTTCGAAGTTTATGATATCTCTATGTGTCATAATACATATTTCATGCTAAGTCTTTCATGTTAATCAAGTTATATGCGTTGGCGTTAATTTTAAGAGTAGTTTCGGGGTTAACAATATTGTATATAATCACTGGATCTGTAATATAATGATGTTTAGTGAGCTAACATTTTTGGAATGGTTACTTGCTAAATATGGCTATGTGAGAGCGACCCGTACTAAACATAGTATTGACGTTGTCCAGGTTTATATAAAAGTTTTATCTCGTTTGTGCTAAGTTTAGAAAAGTTATTCCATGTGTTGCTCTGCGGTGAATTATTGAACATCGGAGTGTATCGAACTGGGTTTGTTAGATTAGTCTAGTGAGTCATAACATCTTTTTTGATCTTGCATGTTTTCTCTACTATACTTGTTCGTAGTGAAAATCTATGTATTTAGAGTCTCCCATCTATCACATCTATATTTACTCTACTTTTCATTCTGATCTTTCCTTTTCAAAAATCTCACAACTATTTTTATTTTCCTTTACTTTATCTTTCCTTGTTGATCTTCATAGCTATTCCTTCCCTGTGGGTTCGGTATCTTTCAAAACTACATCGCAACTATATACTTGCAATTATCATCATTTTTCTATGTGATAAGGGGTATTAACAACACCTACATTTATCATGAACAAGTTGTTGGCATTATTATTAAGGATAAGTCTTATTGGACGAGTATAGCCAAGTTGCATGAACAAGTTCTCGGAACCATTAAGGGATTAAACTTATTAGTAGGAAAATGGTGAACAATGTTGCATCTCGCGCTCCTACTCTTAGCATATTTTTTGATGATAAGAGACCATGATGAGAAATAATCAATGATTTAATATCACACTTCAATGTTTGAAATCCTATCTCTAAATGGCTTCAAAACTATCTCGAACAGGAAGAAACTTTAAGGGGTGAAGAGAAGAGATTTTCAACCGAAAGTCAAGATGAAAAGTTGCAATGGCTTCTTCCCAAAGTTTACAATTATAAATAGAGGCAGAAGCAATCTTCTACAATTTAAAAATCACCTGCATTTCTAAAGAGCTCAAACTCTGTATAAGCAATCACAACCTTCGAAATTCCAATTAAGCAAATCACAGAAGCAAATGACCAATTCATATTCAATTTGTTTTAGAGAGAAACTCATTAAACATAGAATCTAGCTAAGTCAATCATGGTAAAAGGACTAGCATTTTATAAGTTAAGTTCTTGTTTTAAACTTTCTATTAAAAATGAGTGATAGGAATTTGAGAAGGGTACTCAAACTATTTAAGAGGTAGTATAGCTTAGAGGGTACTCGCTTGAAATCCTACCCACTGTCAAAGGCTTCTCCTCTTAGGTAAAGCAGTGAACACTAGTATATTTAAGCTTGAAAAAGTATCTGAGGACTACAGGTAGGCTATGGGCCGAACCAAGATAAAATCTCAAGTGTTGTCATTCTCTTTAACTTCTCTTTTATCTTGTTATCTTCAGTCATACATTAGCATCTTTCTCTCATTTTTATCTTGTTTGAAAACCCAACTTGAGCTGAGTAAGATTTTACTCAACATAGCTTATGTCCAAACTAAGGTTAGCTCAAGCTAAGTGGTTTACAAATTTTTATACATCATTTTGCGAGCAACAGTTTACATTTAGCATACATTAACACAACTTGGCTAAGAACTTTTAAATCATCAAAAGAACAAGTTAATTGGCATTCACCCCCCCCCCCTTATGATCTATTCTATAAGCTATAAGGATCAACAACTTTTAAAATGAAAATATTAAAATCCCCAACAAAGTCACCATTGTGAGTGGGCTAGGTTTTGCAAAGAAGGTAGGTCATACGAACATGTTTAGTGAACTCACAAGAAGCCTCCTTTTGGCAGATTATAAAGTAAATTTTTAAAGCTACTGTCGAAGAAAATACAAGAGCTCAAGTTGATTTAGAAAAATGGATCAAAATATGACCTTCTGGCGAATATTTTGAAACCATTACCGATGAATTGTCCTAGGTGGGGGAGGTATCCCTAAAGTGGATAGATACCAAAGCCTAATCCTTAGCCACACTAGACACGAATAAAGATCCAAAATTATTGTAGATCATCATATGATGATATATATCCCTTCTTCAGTATAATCCCTCCTTCGATAATATATTGAACAATATATTATTAATTATAACATTTGTTTTGCAAAATAGGACAATTCCAGGGAATTATGTTTTAAAATGGAGTTGCTAAGAATTATCAGAGATTCAATTTTGTACAGCTTACGTACTTTTCTTTGGTTAAATTAAATCAAAACCATATTTCTTTTTGGAACATGAATATTACCTAAGTGTTTTAGGTGTGTTTTATTCACATAATGATGATAATAAATGAAAAGAATTAAAAGAGTTTGAGTTTTAGAGATACAAACATTGATACCGTCTTTATATCTTGATTCTGCAAAACAATGTTAGTTCGAAAGAAATGATTTTTGAAAGGAAATACGATTTGAAGGAAACCATTTCGAGCTTGATTCTTTGGAAAGAATGCGTTTGATTATCCCATCATCACTAAAAAATGTGTTTTGATAAAAAAATGAGCAACTATGACCCTTGGAACATCAAAATAATGTTAGAAATGGATAAAATGATAAATGGAGGTATTGTTTTAGAAAACATTACGATGGCTCTTAATAACGCAACAAGGCTCTCATTCATTGAGGAAACTCCCTATGGAGGGAAGGGGAGCACCCCTGTCTCAGCAAGGATCCCACTTTGTTAGGATGTCCCATTCCTTGGGGAGTTTCCCTCCTTTGAAGATTCAAAAATGCAAAATGAAGTAAAATTGAATTGAAATAAAAGTTAAGGAACTTTGGTGCTTACCTTTTTTTATGAGAATCACCTTAGAGGGCTTGATTACATCATTGGAGGTTCCTTCAAGATGATTTTCAAGTTTTAAACGCTCAAGAACACACGAACATAAGAAATTGCAATGTATGTTTCTACTAGAGAGAAGTTTTTGAATTAGAATTCAAGTGTGTTTAATGAGAGAGTTTATGGGGCTTATTAAATGGAAAAATTAGTAGAAAATTGCTCAATCATGTGCCAAAAATTGTGGGATACTAGCTGAACATGGGTTAATGGGATTTTGAAAGATTCAACAACTATCAAAACCGCATAGAGGGGCTTTGATGCCCCTTGGGGGTGCCCACACGCCTATTGGAGGGAGCGTCCCTATTGGGGGCGCCGCCTCCACTTGAGGAAGTCCATTTTTGGACTTCCACGTGAGCATGGGTGTGCATGGTTCTATCCTTTGGTGCCTTTTGACCCATTTTGAACTCATTTTGGTACACACTTGAGTGATATTTGGGTATTTTGGATATGTTTGGTTATTTTTGAGTGTGTCGGGTATGTTTCGAAAGCTTGAATCATCTCAAACTCTTCTCATAAGTGATGTGAATGCCCCTCATGGTTGTGGAAACATCGAAAGTCCTTGTTTAAAAAACTTCATTATCTATCTATGAGACGGTGGAAATCTCGAGCCCACACTACTAATGTAAGGTAACATAGATCTTAACAACTTTTAAGGCCTTGTATCCTTGTTTTCTTCATGTAATCTCTCAATTGTACTCGAGGTAAAAATAATTGCATCATTTTGATTAATCTTGGGCTCATACAGTGTATAGGCCAAGTGGTAAGCTTAGAGGACTATCATCACATTTCTAAAAAAACTCTTGAAGCTAGAACCAGTTAAAATATAATCATCAATGAGCATATTTATGTTAGAAGTAAAAACATTCAAACAAAAAATATAAGAAAACAATTATGTTGAGACATTAGTATATGTATATGCATTTAACTTAAAGGTCTTTAATTAAATACATTTTCCTACTATTTTAATCGACATACAAATAGCCCTTTCTATTGAATTTGTAAAACATGGTCTAACTGTTTTCCTTAGTAGGTAGCATCCATAACTCATCTATGGTAAGCCACATTATACCAAGTTAAGTCATATTAGACAGCCATGGTTGGAACCCATCCATTTGCAACCCGTGCAATTGCTAATTCAATTGAGTTCTCTTTCTCGAGACGTGCATACCCAATTGTATGATTCCTCAAATGTGTATTCAACCTAGCATTAGCTCTAATAGTACAAAAAACTAACATAGTTTGATTGAGGTTTAACCTCATCTAGTCTCATGGAAAGCACATGTTAAAGGAAAACATGTTGTACATGATCTTACATTTGATAATAAGGTATGTTTCATAGACTTATGATAGGAAGATTATGTACTACCTTAATAATTTATGAGGATTTCATTGGTTCAACTGGTCTCACCTTAATCTAAGACTTAAAACAATGTATATGATTATGATAACTATAATTTTAGGCTAAAAGGAATTATTGATCTAAGGGATCATGCTCAGACTAGTACATCATAATCATTCTATTATGCCAAGACATCACATTGCATGCAAAATAAGTAAGGTTCAAGTTTAAGATTTTTCACCTATATCTATTAGTTTTAATTTAACATTTTAAAATCACCATTGTAAAACAATATGTAGAATCCAATTCTCATACTAGAAATCGATTAAGTCATAAAAGTCTCTTTGGTAAATGAACCTAATATTGATGGAGATTTTCAAGTAAGAGAGGCCCCTTAAAAGTGAATAAGCATCCAAATACATTTCTTACCAAAATAACCACAGGTAATTCGATTCCATATACCATAGATTGTTATGAAATATATATTCTGGTCTTTAATTGAGTAAATTATGGGGTGATACTTGAATCAAAGCATTTACACACGGAGTAAAACATTGACAATTAGTGATAACCACCCAGACTTAGTTTGAGCAGAGCCTTAATCTAGTTATGACATCATTTCCTATAAAAGGAATTGAAACCTTAATCATGCATAGCATACTTTAATTAATTCATAGAAAATCATATTTACCATGTTATAATCAATCATCCATAGCATAAGGTATGCTTTGATACCATTGCTGGTTAATCTACGAAAATAATAAACATGCAAACTAGCATGGTGAAATTTCAAAACCTAGAATTCACCTAAAAGAAACTCATAAGAATGACATGATTGATATAACCCTAGCTTAACATGACATAGATACAACATTTCTATAAACAATTATAAAGAAACTTAATATCTAAGTTAGGGCATTACCAGTTGATGCTTGCCCTTAGCTTAGGTAGAGTGATCCCTTAGAACAATTCGACAAAACCTTATTAGCACTAGCCTCCAAGTGTAGGATAACCTCTATGAAAATAGTCCACTAGAACTACACAGATAAAAAAACTCTTCAAAAAGGAAGAACTTGTTAGTTAACATGTGGTTTTTAAACCACTTGTATACCAACCTAAAAGTAATTGTGAGGTTCCCTTTCTAAAAGAATAAGCTCTTCAAAGAAATCCCACAATTATACAGAAGAGAAACTATGGGAGGATCTCTAAATAATTTGTAGGTAAGATGTCAAAACTCATAATGTAAAATGAGCTTAAGTGTGGAAAACAAGGTGTAGAGGAGCTCCTTTTATATGCAAATGAGGAAGAGAAAAGTCATCTAGACCAATATGGAATTTGGAAAAACCCTAATCCCACAAGGGATCAGAATGAGGCCTTGAGGCCTCATTCTTTCTACCCACATCGAGCTCTCGAGAAACCTCGTAATCTCGCATGGCAGCGCAAGTTGCAGCCCACCACAAAGCCCGAAAGCTGGCACCTTGGGTTGTAACGCATTGCCAAAGCATGCATGCCTAGATAGTGAGATCCCTAGGTTATAAGCTATCATAGAGCGCTGCTCGATAGAGCTACGGGCTTTCTCACAAGGCTACCTAATAGCTTTGCGAGAAACCTCATAGCACCCCGCAATCCTAATGGCTTGAGTGGCTTTTCCCTTTACGACTTTTCCAGTTTTCCTCGATTCTATTTTCCTCGATACACTAGTCCAACTAGTTTATGGTAAAACCATAATTTTTTAACTTCCTTTATTCTCTGTATAGACCCCATTTATTAATTCCTTTACTTGATTTGGTTAAAGGTCCAATGTGTGAGACCTCATAGGATTTTGTAGTAGCGAGCCACTAAATTTAACCTAACCTTGGCTTCTAATCCGGGAATAAATAGGCTTAGTGTTCTAGATCGATATGGAACCCGATGACTTTAGACGATTAAATGGGCTTTTTAGAAAAGGCATATGATCCCCCGATACTCAGAATATCATGTGTTTGTGACTTGATCCGGTTTTACAATAGTAACCAATACAATACACTCATTCCATCATGTTAGGTACCACCAGGTTATTTGAGCTCAATTAAAGTGTTAACTCATTTAATAGTCATAGTTATCTCGAAGTTAGACTTGTTTCAGAAGAACGTTACTCACCTCATATAATGTGTTTGACTAGAAGCATGTTATATCAATAATATTGACTAGAAACACATTATATCAATCACATACTCTAATTAGAGGTTTAAGAGTGTATGTCTTCATCAAGACTCCCTAAGTTACAACTCTAGTTCTATAATTATATTAGGAGTGATGGATTCCATATTGACTACTCAGTATACCGATGAATACTCATCGCTCTACCTAAAATCATCTGTATCATTCTAGCAATAGGAAACGCTTAGTTTTGATCCAAAGAATAGAAACTTATGTATAAGGTAACTAGTATCTCAAGTTTATGGACACTTATATTGCTACTACAATAAGACATGACACCAACACATGGATATAGTTAATTTTAAGTGTCTATCTTATAGCCGTTTCCAATGTATCTCTCTAAATACATCCATGTTTTAACTCAAGGTACCACCTTCAGCTTGTTAGATTAGCTTTTTTTATCCAATACAAGGAGTAAGCATGCACATGCTATTTTGTCCACTTAATTGATGTCTAGTCTCAATGAAACTATGACTAGGGATATTCATTATATGTGTGAGCAGTTCTCAACCCGCATAGCTCCCATTATATCCTCGCACTCTCACGTTATGGAATAGTCACAGACTTCGTAAAAATATATAAATAAGCATATATATATATATATATATATATGTAATCATATATATAAAACCAACATAAAATATATAACCCAAGCATTAATATAAAATAAAGATCCATTTTTAATGATAACAATAAACTAAAACGTTCGTATTTAGTAACTAATAAAGATGTATCTCCCTAATTTCCTCTAGGACATTCATCATATCTAACAGATAAAACCTTCAACGCACCATCGGTATTTCCCTAGACAGTTAACAAGCAAATGCAACCATACATACCATAACACCACAATGAAAAACCTAATATATTGAGCCAGTATGTATAAACTCAATTGCCCCTTCATCCTTAATCATTTATTGTCATTAACGTATAATGATTTATTTATGAATGATTTTAATTCAATGTAGGAGATCAAACACAACCTAGGATATTCACTAAGTAGATGGATAATATAAAGGCATTGGATGCAAGAGCTTATTAGTGGGTGAAGGATAAAACATTGAGCAAGTGGAGCTTGTCTGACAACACTGTCAAACACGGTCACATGTGCACAAATGTTGTTGATTACGTCAAAAACATTTTGAAGGGCATCCAACAAGTGCCTATACAGAGCATTATTGAACATACCTTCAGGATAATGGTAAATAATTTTGACACTTATCGAAATAAATACATGATTTTAATGCAAATGGGTGAAAAGATCACTCCACTTTGTAAGAAAATGTTGGTCAGAAATGCTAGTAAGGTAAATTGTCAAACGATCATACACTTCGACAATAGAAGTGGAATGTCCAAAGTTAAAACTAAATATTACCCGATAAAACTAAAAGGAGCAAACAATCAAATTGTTAACCTTGAAGGCCGCATGTAAGATATTGTGTCGGGACTTGTTTGATTTCGTTGATCAAGTGCACACTCTGGATGCAAACTTACGAGTGTATGATTATCCATTTCAGCCTTTACATCATTAGGACTATTGGCCTCGGGTAGATGCGTCGACACTAATCTAGTTTGCAAATGGAAAAATGGAAAACAACAAGAATTCGAAATGAAAAGGATAAGGGTATTACTTTGTACAAATGCAACATTTGTGATCGACGTGGGCATAATATAAGTAGTTGTCAGAATTCCGGTCGAAGTAGGTAAAATGTTAATTAAGTAGTATGTAACAAATAGTATTGTTCATGGAGTAAGTTTTAGTATGTAGCAAATGGCATTGTTTGTGGAGTATGTTTTACTCCCTTCATTTTAAAAAAACGGTTGCTTTTGGACCTTTGAAAAATTTCAAAATAACTATCGCTTTAGGATTCTAATGCGCTTTTTTAAATATTTTTGTCTGTTTTACCCTTATTTAATGCACATTGAAAATGATAAAAAGAATAAAGTATACAATCAACTTTCAAATTAACAAAAGTCATATAGGTATATAAGTATTTTTGGTCCCTTAATTAATATATTCTTATTATTGACAAACAACCTTAAAACGACGGCTATTTTGAAATGGAGGAAGTATATATGTGCTATGTTTGGAACTTCAATCTTTAATTTTATACAATATGGCAAGTTGTTATTTACATGTAGATTATATTTCTATAGAGGGTAATATATTTATAAAATATGTAATAAATAACAGTTACATTATAATTTAAAAAAAATAAAAAATATAATTGGCAATGAACAAGTCAGACGTAGTTTAAAGTTGGTGGCCATGACATTTTCATTTTTGTTTTCAAATGAATCAAAGATATTTTATTAATAATCGAACTAAATGCTATAATTTATTCATATATTTAATATGGAATATATCAGATAAAAAAACAATGGAAAATAATAAAAAATAAACACGCAGAGTATAAAAAGAAAAGGTGGAAGGAGACTTAAAATAAATAAATAATGAATTGACTCGTTGAGTTCGGAGTATGACTCAACAAGTTGACTATCTGGTCAACGTTCTAAAGCGTTGACCAGTAACTCGCTGATTGGATTGCATTTCCACTCGAGCGGACCAGAAATATATAATGAGAGTTTTAATATTTTAAAAACATGAGTGTTTTATTATGATTATACAAAAAGAGTTCTAAGTATGTTCATGATATATGTAATACATAAATTTTTATTATAACTAAACAAAATAACAAGCATAACAAGATTGTGGTGTAGATATATGCCGCCTACCATACATGGTTACTGTAGGTGCAATATTTAAGTCCAAGAAAATTTGATTCTCTCTTTGCATAGATTGCAAATATTGTTGTTTCATCTCTTGATGATCATCCATGTTGTGTATAGCAAACAAATCTAAACTCATTAGACTTTGACCCTCATATGGAATGTTGGTGTCTATTCATTGTTGCAAGTAGCATGACTCGAAGAGTTGATCTCATAATTGTGGTCAATCATTCCGACATTCGACATAATTGTGTGTCCATACGCATGAAAATATAATTTACCAAATGGATTAGTAAATTTTTGAATCGGTGTTTACATTTGGGAAAAATCTTGAGGTGCGCCATATTTCACTTGGCCTCAATGATTAGTAGTTGCGTTCACTTCGTCTAAAAGTTGGCCTCAAGGAAAATCACCAATTTTCATCATTCGAGGGAAATCGTTAAGGTTCATTGTTGACTTCCGCCTCCCACATCCATGTTGCTATTCCTAAATGTTTGAACTATTGGTTGATTGAGGCGGTAATTGAACATGCAAACTTAGCGGAATTTCAAAACTTAAGATTAACCCTAAAGGATCTCCTAAAAATGGCATGATTGACATAATCTAAATTCAAACATTCCATAGATGCTTATAGGTTTATAAAACTTAATAATAGAAACCGAGCATCTAAGATTAGAGCACTACTAGTTGATGCATGCCTTTCCTTTGGTGTGGCGCTCCCTTAGAACAGTCGGACAGCACTTCGTTAGCACAAACCTCCAAATGAGGATGGTCTATATGATTAGTCCACACGAACCCCAACCGACCAAAACCTCACATAGAGGAAGAAGTTGATAGTTAACAAGCAGTTGCTAGACTGCTCATAGACTAACCCGAAAATATAATTAAGAAGGCTCCTTCCAAAATAGGAATAAGCCTTCAAAAGAATTCTTACGAAAGTGGAGAAACTTGTGGAGGATCTCCCAAAAACATGCGAAAAAAGTCAAAACTCAGAAGGAAATGTTGAGCTGAAGTACGAAATATAGGAGGAGGAGGTCTCTTTTTATACGGAGAAGGGGAGCAACATGCTCCCCTTTTTAGCAATGTGGGATGGTATTTCCCATCCCACATGTGGGTTGACCGCATAGTGCTCCATCCTCCGCGGGTAAAACCCACCTACATAGCCTGCTTGTGCGGGTTATGCGATGCCTCACAAAGCAAGCCCTAACGGGCTTGCCTTGTCCCACAAGCCAAGCTTATGGGCTTCACCGATGGGCCTGCACTGCAGGCCCATGCAAGCACTACTTATAGCTTGAGGGCCTGCAGCCCACCAGCATGTGCTAGTGCAATCTAGCATATAATGGCAACCCACGAGCACACATCTAGTGCTTGTAAGGCAGCCACATAGGCCCCACCCATGAACAACCCTTGTTCGCGGGTGTTGGATGCCCAAAGTGAGCCTAGCAAGTGCACGAGATCGTGATTACTAATACTATGCAAGACAAAGTGTCATTCCCATGAGGAGCAAGGAAAGTATTTAATTTTATAGGCTATTTAGTAGGTTAAGGGGTTCAAATATTAAGGTGATTTGTGTGGAACAATTAAAATAAAGATTGCTATAAAATTAAAAGATGTAGTGACAAGGTTGCTACAAATGCAGACACAGAATACAAGGTTGTTGTGAAATAACAATACTAAAAACACAAGCTTTACCAGGCCTTTGAACGATGCTCATGGTGCTTCTCCTCCTTTTATCCCAACATGTATAAGTACATAGACCTAAGGTATCTTACCTGCTTTCCATGTAACTAAGTGCGGAATGCCATCCTACCACTTAATACTTTAAGGTTTTCACCCTGAGAGTTATCCACTTACGGACTAGACCTTAAGCATTTAGCTCAAGTAAACATCTGAAATAAAAGCCCAGCCCTTAACAAAAGTTTAGTATCCTTTCAGTGTGTGTAAACTCAGGTGGTTATTAAAAGGCCTAAGGTTGCTAGTCAATACCTTTCGGTTCCTAGCTTCCCAATCCATCATAGGCTAGCTGGAGCCGTGAATCATTAAAGATAATAATAACCAGTCTAATAAAAGATTTTATGTTGGTTTAAAAGAGGATCTACACCACAAACAAGCCACCAGTAGAGCCTAGCAAGCTTGCTGGGAAACTACTCGCTATTCATATTAAAGAGAAGAAAGAAATTTATGAAATGCTTGAAAATAAAAATAGATTAAGTACTAAACGAAAAACACACTTAAAGTACTTGCAAACAAGAGCCTAAGTTTCTCTCAAAAACAAAATAAAGGCCTATTTATACGAAGTCTTAAGCATTAAGCAAGTGGGCAAGTGGTTCACAATATTATATCATAAAATAATTAGGACCACTAAATTGCTACTTAGTGGCCAAGTAAAGAGCAAGTGTCAGCACACCAAAGACAAAGTTTTCCCTCTAAAATAATTTCTTCCCCTACAAGAAATGTCCCAACAAAGGTCTTATTGCTTCTTGGCATGTAATCAGCCATGTTGGACACACTTTTTGTACCTAAAATTGGAAATCTACGATAACCTTCCTGTAAACTCAAACAACCTTCAAAATAGAATAAAATGTTCATAATTTCCATAATATAACTCCAAATTAAATAGTTCCAAAACCAATATTTTTATATTTTCATGGTGCATTTTCTACTTATCAAGATCCCCATACTTAGACGTTACTTGTCCCCAAGAAATACCAAAGGAAAAGAAGAAAATAACAAAAGATAAGTGTGAAAAAGCTTTTTAAATAAAGAAAGAACAAACTAGAAAAATAAGTCATGACAAAGTAGTTCAAAGAAGGATGCAAATCTTAAGGCATGAGATGATTTAAACCACATTATCAAATTAACTTAGCTTAAAAGGAAGTTTAAGACAAGTAATTTAGAGCAAGTTGGTCAATAACATAGCATCAATGCAATTTTTGTGCCTCACCAGGGAATTGACTCAATTCTCTTAAGTTTTTAGGGTAAAAAATACAAGAGATTCACTCCTTGGCTAAACAAAGCAACCTTAAATCCATAGGCTTGAGAATTGGTCTCATCTCCACCACTTTGTCAATCACAACACATAATCAAATAGGTTAGGTTAGGGTTTAGGTAGGTCAATAAAAGATATTTTGGGTTAGGGATTTTACCATAAGAAAGCAATCAAGGGTTGTAGCAAGCTTCTCTATAAAAACAGACTCATGCAGTAATCTTAAAGCTGTACAAATTCAAGGACACTTTTTGGGAAAAATTGACACAATTTGAAGCATGAAACGATTTTTTGAGTATTCAAGTAATAAAATTTTTGGTAAGCAGAAGTATTTGAAGATGTGAATAGGCTTGCTTCAGAATAGGATCAAACATTTCAGTAGCTAAGGTTGCTACTGTTTTCGTCAAGGTATGCAGAGATCTTAATTTTTGGAAAAACTAGAAACTGATGAAGGTTGCTTCAAAATTTTGGAACTTATTCAAATTTCCAAGAATTGTTTAAAAATGCATGTCATAAAGGATTTTTGTAAACTTGGTTTAATATTTGAAAGTTTCTCATGGAAAAAGGAAAATTCAAAGTGAAAGGGTTAGGCTAAAATTATTTTTGGCTTCAACAAAAAAAAATGGTTAGTGGCTCAAGGGGGATGTTCTAAGGGAAATTTAATTCAAAAGGGTGGTTTTTTGGTTAAAAAGCATGCTGAACCTAGTGCCTTCATCATCTTATGCAAGTGATTAACATGTGGTCTCAACAAGTACAAACCAAATCAAGTTCTAGATTAAGAGTTTACTTATGTTAGCTCACTCCACTAAGAATTAAGTAATAATCAAGGATCAAAATTCTCACCAAAATAGCATATGCTTAGCCAAAGAAATTGAAAAACAGCTCCTATATAAAGGTCTAAACTCATTTAGCCAATTAATCCTACTTATGTAATTTAATCATCAACATGTCAAACTTTAAGCATTTACCAAAAACTAATTTGCATAATCAAAACAACTTAAAACATCACAACATCTGTACAAGACAAATTCCAACACAAAATAAAACCAAAAATATTCTTAAAGATGGTATTACTTAGTTTCAGCAACCTATATAAGCAGGGTATTATCAGTGGCAGCAACCATGTACAAAAATAAAGGCAAAATTGAAAGAATTACCATCACCATACCAAAGAGCATCATATAATTCGAGGTCCAGCCCTTCATCCCCATGCTTAAACAATACTTTATCCTCAAAGTATCATCAAAATAATGGAATGAAAGGTTGCAGCAACCTAAAATCTGTAAAAATTTACAAAACACAAGTGGAAGCAAATATACCAGATTTGGGTGAGAGGGGATTTGACTTTTACTCTTTATTTTGGGGGGAAGAATGGAATTCCCCCTCCTCATTAGGTTAGCTCTCTTAGACCTCCTCTTGATTCATAATAGAGGCAGGCTTGGAGGTCTCTCGATTGAGGTCAAACTTTGCGGAGCTCTTCCCTCCTTTCACCTTTAGAGAAGATGTGAGTTCCTCACTACACTCCAAGTCAAGCTTCTTGCTTTCCAGCAAGGCTACTTTCTCCTCCAGCTCCTAAATCCTAGCCCCATCAATCTCCCTCTACTCCAAGATTATCTCAATCATAGACAATAGCTTTGTTGTTGCCAATGTGGCAGTCTTCTTCAAATCACTGAAAATCTCATTGTTCTCCCTTCCTCGAGCACTTATTTCACCATCTTTCTTGAAAGGCTTATTCCTCTTGGCAGTGGGCTCATCATCAAGGATCTCCACAGCCTTGGGAGCCTTTCTTTCCAAAGCAACGTGGTAAGGAAACCATTTAGAGCCAATCATCTTGCTGACTTAAATCTACGAAAGGTTGATGAAATCTAGTGGGGCAGGGAAAAATGCATAAGTAAGGCCTACGGTAGAGAAATTGCTCAACATCTTCTTAGCTATCTTTGTAACATTAATCTTCTTGTTTGACTTGCTGGCTAGAGATGCAGCATACTTAGCAAAGAAACTGCCAATGTTCAAGCAGTGACCTTTCTCCATGTAGTAGATAGCAAAAAGATCATCATTTGGGACCCTAAAGGGGCTCTCCCTTCCAAACAGTGAGCCTGATAGAAACTTTTGGGTAATCTTGTGGTTATAGTCTTTCAGTAACCTTGCACTATCATTAATATACTCTTCCTCACCAGTGATTTCTTTCCAAAATCTAATAGCATCAAAATCAGCAGGGATTTCCTTGTAAGAGTTCTTGTACTCAACTGAAACTAAAGTAATCGCATCCACAGCTCCAAGGTACAAGTTCAAATCATTCAAAGAACAACACTTGTTGAACCTGAGAAAATGAAAACTATATTTCGTTGGGTTTTCAGTAGCTTTAATCTCAGTATTCACAGAATATGTGCTCAAGAACTCTAGAGTTAGCTCTTTGTAAGAGGACTCATTATTTTCAGCAAACAAGCCCAAGCCTCCTGCCTTTAGAAAGTTGCAGAAGCCTTCTTCCAGCTCCAAAGTCCTTAAGGCCTCCCATCTAATTACTCTGGAAGCCATGAAATCTTGAGAAATGAAAAGATTGTACTTTTCCTTTTGGGTTTCATCTAAAAACTTAAACATTCACTTGAGAGTAAGTTCCCAATCGATGGAACTTCATTCAATAGAGGGGGTTGGGGAAGAAGAAGGAGTAGGTTGCTTTGTTGGAGTTCTTCCTGGTTTCTTGGTTGAAGCTTTGTAACGGGTGTTAACCATTGCTACGAGATGGAAGTAAGAAGAAAATTTGAGAGGAATTTGAAAAGGATGACAATAGGGTGAAGAAGGGAAAAAGAGAAAGGAAGTTGAAAAATTTTGAAAAGTGAGATGAGAGAGGAAAATTTTTGAATTTTAAATGAAAAGTGATTTTGATTAAGTGAAAAGTTAGTGGGGATGAGTTGTAAAAGTAGTGTGTATGTGTCCCTCATGCATGGATGGTGAATTGAAGAGTTTGAATTTGAAAAAGATATGTTTTTAATTAATTAAGCTAAATAATAGGATTATGATAATGATGAAAAACCAACTTGATAAACATGGGTTAAAAATGCCAAAATTGTAGTGCATGGGTTAGTAAAACTAATTTAATTAATTAGTTATGAGTAAAAAATTCAAACCATTTGAATGCCATTTTAAAAAAACGTTACTTAAGTTAAAATGGGAAATTAAATTAGATTTAATCAGGAAAAACAAATACAAATGGAAAGAAATAAAATGCTTTTATGGCATTAAAGGAAAAATCCAATCCCCTTAATTAAGGAGTTTCAAAATGTTAATTTAGATTCATTAGTATAAAAACACCATTTTGATAATAATTAAATTTATGCTAATTAGAAAAATTAGTGATGCATGTGTTTAATTTTACTTTATTAGTGAATGAATGAAACTAAAATATTGCTAAATTGGGATTAAAAGTAACGTTAATGTAGAGGAAAGAAAAGAATGCATGTATGTGAAGTTTTAATTTAATAAACAAAGAAGAATTAAAATTGAAAAGAAAAGAAGTTGAAAAGAGAAAGAGGAGTGCAATGATAAGCTATCTCTAAGCTTACATCACCTCACGTAAAGTCATCATTGCTTGCATGCATGACTTATCTTTTAAGTGCATTGAGAAAATACCACAGTATGATTAGTTGTTAAAGAAATATTTTTCCTCCTCATTTTACTTTTTACAAAACTATTTCAACACAAAATTTCTCCCTTTTTTTTTGAAAAACCCTTGGAGGAACGATGTGTCCCTCCAACGGAAAAAAGATTGGAATGGGTGAAAATTTCGGGGCGAACGTCTCAACTAGGTTGATGTATCTGCTTGCCTACAAAACACCCACCCCTCTTTTCATTAGATTAATAATTAAAAATTCTCAAGAAGATAATTTACAAAGAGTCATCACAAAATTTCTCCCTTAAATTATGTTAACCACAATTTGCAAGAAAGGATTAAGCTTTCATATATGTAAGCCCATTATTTTTTTTAGTAAGAAAACTAAATAAGAAAAGAAAACATAACTAAAAAGAAACTTATTAAAAATAGCCCAAAATAAATTAAACCACTTGTTCCAAGAGATATTAAGTATGATGAGCAACAAGAAGTTGGAATTGAAACTCTTATGTTACTTCCCCGAACTTATTCCATTTGTGCATCTACAAAATCAAAATTAAATAATTAGATATCATTAAATAGAAATAAGCACACAAAAAAATTTTGAAAAATATTCACAAAGGCAGAAAAATGAGCTTGGGCTCATCAAAAGGCTTCAATTGGTGTTTGAAGCAAATACAAATCTTTTAAGGTTGCTGAAGTTAGAAGAAGGCAAAGGTTTCTTGCAACAACCTTGTTTAGTTCATTGGACAAGTAAGGTTTCAAACATTGACCATTCACTTTGAACGTTTGTCCATCAGTGTTGGCAACTTCTATGGCCCCACGAGTGTATACTTTTGTAACTGTGTAAGGGCCTGTCCATCGTGATTTAAGCTTGCCAGGAAATAGCCGCAACCTTGAATTAAACAATAAACCTTATTGCCCTGGCTGGAAGTCTTTCTCATGGATCCTTTTATCATGCCATTTCTTCACTTTCTCCTTGTAACCCATGGCATTTTCATAGCTAAAGAGCCTGAACTATTCCCATTGGTTCAGTTGCAACCTTCTCTGTTCACCTATGGCATTCTTATCAAAAGTAAAAAATGTTAAGGCCCATAAAGCATTGAATTCTAACTCAGCGGGTAAGTGACAAGCTTTTCCATAAATTAATCTAAAGGGTGACATTCTAATGGAAGTCTTGTAGGCTGTCCGATAAGTCCACTAAGCATTGTCAAGCTTGCTTGCCCAATCTTATCTAGAATTGCTAACAGTTTTTTCAAGAATTCGCTTATTTTCTCGATTTGAGATTTCAGCTTGCCCATTGGTTTGTGGGTGATATGGTGTAGCAATTTTGTGATTAATGCCAAATTTATTCATTAATCTTTCAAATTGTTCATTACGAAAGTGAGTTCCTTGATCACTAATAATTGCTCTCGGTACACCAAAGCGAGTAAAAAGATTTTTCAGAAATTTAACAATAACTCTATCATCATTGGTGGGACTAGCAATGGCTTCTACCCATTTACTCACATAATCTACAGCCACTAGAATCTATTTATAACCATAAGAACTTGGAAACGGTCCCATAAAGTTAATGCCTCAAACATCGAAAATTTTGCAAACCATAATATTGTTTCAAGGCATGGCATTCTTAGCTGAAATATCACCTATTCTTTGGCATTCATTGCATTCGAAAACAAACCTGTGGTAATCTTTGAATATTGTTGGCCAATAAAAACCACATTTAAGGACTATTGGTTACTTTTAAGTTTTTAAAAAATTATTCGCCAAGTTCAGTTTTTATATGCATGTTGAGAATGCGTGCTGAGTGCAATATAAAAACTTATAAACTACTCAGCTTTGCTAGAATAGTTTATCTTCAATCTTTAGCTAAGTAAGACAACTCAGCACAAATCGAATAATAAGCAAGAATGAGAATAAGAGAGGGATGAATGAGCAAGTCGCTGACAAAGCTAAATGCTTAAAGTTAGAATGTCAACACCTAAGATTTATACTAGTTCGGCCCCTAGCCTACCTCCAGTCCCTGGATACCATGTTCGATTTTTAATCCATTAGTGATTCGTTCCTTCAATAGACGGGGAAGCCTTTATAGTGGGTAGACATGATTACAGAAAGCACCTTCCTTTCTAACTACCACCCAACTCAGTTTGGGTACCCTTCCCAAATTGATACTCAGATTAATATAAGAAAGTGAACTGAATTTAACTTATAGAAATGTTGAATCCATACAATGTTAATCTAAGCTATTTCTATCAATTATAAACACATAAGGACTTTTGATGTTTGTTAATTGCTTGCGATGGAATTTCTTTAGAAGCTAGAGTAATTTGCGTAGTGTTTTAGCTCTTAAGAAATTCGAGTTAATTCCCCAAATTTGAACGTCTACTCTAGTCTTCTATTTATACTTTGAAGCTCTAAGACATAGCCATTACTTTACGAGATCGCTGATCTTCAATTTCTCATCTCTTTTAATCTTTCGAATCTTCTTGTTGGAGACAGATTCCAGGACATTTAGAGATAAGAATTTGAACGTTGGGCCGTGATAAAATTCTGTTGACAAATTCTCATTTGTCTTCATGCAATCTAAATCTGAGAGAGGCGCGACTTGCCAAACTTTTTTTCACGAAAAAAAGAATTCACTCTTTTTTCTATCAATAATAAAAAAAGGGTGAATATCGGCCCAAAAATGATCTGGCTCGCTAGAAAAAAATTAACTAATTTCAATTTAATTAACTTGAATTAAGTTAAGGCTCAACTTGATTTAGGCAAGAAATTATGGAGTTGAAGTAACTCATTCAAAATGCCTTACATTGCAACGTGGAATCTACTCGTTGGATGACCTTACTGAAATTGGTAGAATCGCATAGAGACACTTGAGACACAGTGCATAACAAACATTCCTTTTACTTGGACTGTAGCGAGGAATCTCTGACAGCCGTACTGACACTTTTGACGTTGTGAGGACAACAAGAATCTTTCTTAATTTCAGCACCTTTTTATCCTGAAAAGTACTAAAAGAATATTCAGTTCCATCACAGAGATTGTTAGTAGCACATGTGTCATTAAGTCTCTACGTGTCAATTAGAACGTGCTTTTAATTAAATAAAAGCAGAAACTCAGGATGAGCTGAGTGACATAATTCTAAACTATGTAGTACTAAGCATAGACTCAACTTTTCTTACTCTAACTCATGACTTAATTAATCATCTAGCAATGCGGAGTTATTCTCCCTTCAATAAACTCAAGTTAGCTTTATTAATTAAGAGTCTACTTAGTATTCAATTAATTTCACTATCCTAGTTAGCTTGCTATTTCCAAAACTACTCAGTACTGTGAAGTACTATTAACTTGGGTTCTCAATCTCCCCCATTTTGGATAGATAGTAAACTAGGTAGTAGAAGAAGTTAATTGAATAAATAGTTCAGAGACTATAGAATACCTGAAAGCGATGTAAGAACTCCCTTGTGCTGAGTGACTTTCCTTAGTCAGCTTGAGCTCCCCCACATTGAGTGAGTCTTCTACAAGCGACTCAACTCTCCCATACTTAGAGGATATCTTCTTTATTTGGGACTTCATCTTACTTCAACTTATGTTTAAAGGTTTTATCTTTTGTATGTTTTCTTGTATCACATGGTTAGATGCACAGCATAAAACATACTCAGCATAAAAAGTTAAGAAGATCTTAACTTGAGGTAAAAAACATATAATTTTATTGATATTAGAATGACTTAGTACACAACATATGTCCTGATCTAAGTTTACGTATTAAGCCCTATTGCAAGTTTTACAAATATTCAAAAGAAGTGTCCTATTCTAATGTTTGTGTGCTGAAGAAGAACCATGCTTGTCCTAATAGGTCTTTTGCTAGTTGGAAGGATGAAGCGGATGAACATGCATTGGAAGAGATCCCTTGTTTAAGTTCACCATTCTGAAAGCATCTTTAGCTACCCTCTCCTCCTTTGCTATCTAACCTTGAACAATTTGATAAAGGCAGACATTAAAGGTGTTGAGTGCAGCTTGGAAACTCTCTTGCTGGCTAATAATCGCTGGGGAAATCTCTTGCACTAATTGCTCCCTGCCCTTTGAGGAGAGGAAGTCTTGATCATTTAGCTCGTTGAGAAGAAGGTGATGGCATCGAGAAAGATGAGCTATCTGGTCAAAGCCTTAACTTGCAAACTGTTGAAAACACTGAAGAAAGCATAAGAAGTCCTTTGCTATCAGTGTAATCTTCAGTTGAGATTCAATATTAAGGATCTTTGGACCAATGGATGAGATACACTTGGAAGTGTACTCGATATCTTTTCCATCCACCTCTACCATCTTAAGTAGTGAGTTAACCTTCTTCGTCAAATCCTCCATTTTGGTTTTAATGACATTAAGCTTCTTATGGATTGACAATCTAGTCTCAAGGAAAAAGGACTCGGTTAGAGGTGCACTTAGCATAGGTATGTCTGGAAAGAATTTTCCCATCACAGATACTAGAAACTTTTGTGAAGAAGAAACTTTCTCCATGATGTGATAGCTGACCTCTCACTGAATGGTGTCCATCTTGTCATGGAGAGAATCAAGATCAACGATAGGGGCCTTATCCAGCTTCTAAGAAATGTTCTTCAGCAGCTTGAGCACTTAATCTTGTTTAGCATCATGGACAAGGAGGAATTTGGACTCAACTTCTACTAGCTTTGCGATGCTATGGCCCACATCTTTGGTAGTTGACACCTCCTTGGAGACATCCTCGATCTTGCGATCGGTTAGTCTCTTTATTTTGGTCTACTCCTTACCGAGCTCATGGATCTATATCACTTGAGTAGCCATATTGGTACTCAAGAGACTTAGCTACTCAGTAGCAGCATCTACACTATCCTTTATCTTTCCTGCAACAACATTCGCTATCACAATAGACGTGGGAATAGATGTAGTAGCTGCCCCAAGCTGGGCTGTAGAGTCCATTAACCCATTCAGGATTAGAACCAACTTATCTACCAGGCTTTTCGCACTCTCTTTTGCTAGATGATTTCAAATAACCAACAAACTACCTTGGATCCTCTCAAACTCCTCGAAGTATAGAGAATCTCTAAGCACACTTGTGTGCTGTTCGAATTCAGGCAATTTTGCCTTAGGCTTAGATAATAAGTCTATCAATTCTTGAGAAAGTAGTATTTTGCATACTGCTCCATCTAACTTAGCATCAGTCCTAAGCACAGGAAATTACTTTCTTGCTAACTTACAGATCTATGCCAAGAATGATGTATCAGCCATTATTAGTTTTCTGTTAGATTAAGATGTTTCATGGGTTGTAAAATTTGCCTCAGCAGTTTGATCACTTGCTTTTCCCCGCTGAGTGGAGTTCTTAGCGTCGAGAACTTCCCTAACCAGACGGGTTAAGGGGGTTGTGGATGAGTTTTAAGAAGAGGTAGGTTTAGAGACATGTATAGTTGAAAATTTTGGTTTGAGTGGAAAAGAAGGTATAATGGCTCTTGAAGAAATGTTTGTTTGTTGAGAATGTATAAGAGATGGTGGAGGTGAAGGAAAAGAATCTTGGGTATTAACAAGTGAAGAAATATGAATTGGAAAATGTACAAATGTGAGCGGGTGACACGGAGCAGTGAGCAACGTGCGGAGATGAGAGGCGCTGTCCACCAGGGTGTCTGAAAAAAGTGCACCGGGTCAGGGACCTAGGAAAAAGGTTGAAAGAGAGAGCGAAAAACATTTTAGATTTGGTCAAACCCGAATCCACCATCTCTTAGTGTGGAGTCGCCACCTAGATTAGCTCTTTCCAGGAATTAGAGTCTTGTGAGGCTTAATATCCTGGGGATGGCCCACCAAGACATAGTGATTCGGGTCCGAGATAAGTTACTTATTTCTTATGTGATCACATTATATTACATCTACAGAAAACCGTATTCTCTTAGTTATGCATATTTTCACTTAGGTCATTTTTTTAGTTTAAATGCATGATTCATGTATAGAAAAAGTTGTAAACCCATCCACAAAATAGTAAGTAAATGCGGAAATAAAGGTGGAAAATAAATGCAAAAATAAAAATTACAAGGCTTCCAAAAATCGGGGGATGCAACTGCCCGCTAACCTATTAATTACATTTCCTCAAAAATATGTGCAATACCCAAAGGAAAAATAAAATCCTACACATACATCTAACCTGCATCCATAAAGGTGAGCACAGGGGATATCACATATGCTCGATTTGATTTTAGCGAGGCCCGTGTGGCCTAATTAAAACATCGATGATTTAAAGTTGTTATTTTAAATAAAAATAGTTCATTTTTATTTACACGTATGTTGATCAAGTTTATTAGTGAAAATGATTACATGGCATAAAGTGAGGTCTATTATCCAGGAATAATTTTAATTCCCTTCGTTGAGGTATTCTAAAAAAATAAAGAAAAGAAATAAAGATGAAGAAGAGAATTACAACATTATTTACATAAAAAGAAATAGAAAATATTCCTAGTTCCACAAATAAAATTAGAAAAAGATGAAGCAGATGATGATCATGGAATTCGTAGTTCTAGGAACTCAAAGGCTTACCCTTGTGGTATGAATCCACTTCGGCGTACCTATTCGATCCCCGGGAATAATCCTCGTTCATTTTTGTAGTTAATTGTAATTCAATTGGAAAAATAAGTGTTTATTATCCAAAAAGATAATCAGACTCGGGTTCTAAATTTGTTTTAGACCTGAGAATATTTGAGGATATTTGAAGAAAAAAAGATGAAGAAATTTGATTTTTATGATGAAGAAATTTGGGATCCAAGTGTGTTTTAGATCCAAGAAAAAATTATAAGAAAAGAAAGTATTTTTATAAGTGTTTTTTTTATCCGAAGAAGAGAAATTTCTCTGAATTTTTTAGCCCCTTTCAATCCAAAAATGTCCGACTATTTATAGAAAAATATCGGAAAATCCAAAAAAGGTAAGTTTTTCCAGTGAGGGGTCTCGTCGGAAAAAAGTTCAGCAAGGCTTCTCGCCGCGTCTTTGGCGAGGCTTTCCTCGCCAAAGCCCATTTTTTCGCGAGGCCTGCCTTCAAGCTTGGGATTCAGTCTCCCTCGGGTTTTTTTTGTTTTCAAATTTTTTTATGTATTTTAGTATTTTTTAATTAATTTCTAAATAAAATTAAATAAATTCAACAATGAGGAAGACTCCCATTTGAAGATTGTCGGACGGTCGAAAATCATGTGATTCGAGGATAAATATCCCGAAACGCCATCATCATTGAACGCACGAGCTGATACAAAATCCATTGTTCACAGTTGCCCCTTGTGTGATAATTGCTGGTTGTATAACTAGTATAATCACACAAAAAGAGCATAGGGATAGAGAATACTTGATCGGTGTGGTTGGTGACTTCTTATTCCCAATTGGTGATAACATATGACTTCCTTTTTGGCGCTGTGTCGTCATAGGGTTGTCTGTTTGTTTCTTCGGGATCCCTTAGGTACTTGGTGTCCCTTATGGGCGTGTCAACCGTTTCAATCTGCGGTGTCCCTTTAATGATCGGCAATTGTTTCATTCTTCTGTTGTGGTCATCATGTACCCTTTGTGATGATTGTAGAATTTTTTCAAAGACGTCTCTGATTTGTTTCAAGTGACAAGTCAGAGAAAAGTATAATGTTAATACATTTGATGATGAATGTTTTAATTATTTGATTGAGTTTATGCGAAGAAAAAAATTTTGCCCCTTCAATCAAAAATTAAAACATGATAAGTAAATAAGTTAAATAGAAATTCGGGGGTATCTCGGGAACCGCTCCGTTGTAGGAGGCTTTTGTTACAATGTTGACTTTAGGCTTGAGTGGGCCATCATCTTATTTGTAGGTTCCTCATGTTGAGGTGGGTTTCTTGTTTTTCGAGACAGTGTTGCCTAGTTTGGCATCGCTTTTCCCTGTAAATATCATGATGTGAATGTAATGTATGCATGATGAACAATATTTATCATATGATGTATGTTCGTTTGTTATAGGCTTCGTGGGCTTCATCCATTGAGGAGCCTTCTCTTATGCTGGTGCATGGTTACCCCTAGGGTTTGTCTTGTTGAGGATTCCATGAACCACTCCCTCAAAGCGACTGCCATGTGTTAATTGTATCAGATTCAAGTTCTGAGCTTGAATATGGTTTGAGGAAACTCTGAATGGGTCATTGATCCCACGTTGTGTCGGAGATGATCGCTTAGAAGTCACTTGCTTGAAGTGATGAAGGTATATGATGCCTCGTACCGTTCCGAGGAGGAGATGATGAACTTGATATTGGTTCTAATTTCTACATAGATTGCCCTTGTGGGTTTTCAATCTAACGAATCTTGTCCTAATTTTTGTTTGGACAGCCTGTGAGCGAGCGACACGGAGCGGTGGACCGAGAGCGCCCGGGTTCATAGGCCCGGTCCACCGGGGTGTTTTGAAAAAGAAGAGAAAAAGCACCGAGTCGGGGACCCGGGAGAAAAAGGTTAAAAAGAGAAAAAGGTGAAAACATTTAAGATCGGTTCGAACCCTAATCCGCCGTCTCTTAGTGTGGAGTCACCACTTGGATTAGCTCTTTCCAGGAATTAGAGTCCTGTGAGGCTTAACGTCCGGGGGATGGCCCACCAAGACACAGAGATTCGGGTCCAGGATAAGTTGCTTATTTCTTAAGTGATCACAATATATTACATCTACAGAAAACCATTTTCTTTTAATTATGCATATTCGCACTTAGGTCATTTTTGGATTTAAATGCATGGTTCACGTATTGCGGAATAATAAATCATTCATAAAGCGGAAAAATAAACCATCCACAAAACCGTAAGTAAATGCGGAAAGTAAATGCG